>LOEQ01006543.1:44131-63894 GCA_001685075.1 Bramus lutescens | reverse complement strand
GAGCCCCGTGGGCAGCCCCCTCCCCCAGCCCGACCGGCCCGGGAGGTGATAGATGCCCGGTGTGTCGGGCCGGGTTCTTTAGTGGCAGCACCCCCATTCCAGCTTTTCGTTCGCCTCCCTGCTTGGGGGATAGGCTCTCGAGTGCCGAGCAGAGGCGTTGTAGCCATCGGACGTCTCCGAGACCGAGTCATGTGGGTGGCTCAAAGTGGAGTAGAAACTACCCTTTGCCTGCCCTTCGCTCCTGCAGCCTCCCCCAATACCTTGACCATCCAGCCATCCTCCCTTCTCAGCTCTTTCGCTCGGAAACTAATGTGTGGGCGCACCGCCTGCCGCAAACTGCTCTTGAATCCTAATTCGATGACTCAGTGACTCTTAAATGCCGATTAAGCCTTCGCCCCCTGCCCCACTTTTTAAACTTCTGACCTATACTATTCTAGTTTTTTTTTAAACGGTTAGGGAAACATTTTAAGAATTAAATAGGATTAAGGACACCTGGAGTGTGGGCGATGTTGAGTTTTTTTACCTTTGCCACTATTGAACCCGTCTTCGTCAAGAACAATTAAGAATTTTGAGTGCTAGTGTCTGGCTTTCGTCTGTGATGAAGCCCCGTTTACATTGCCGAACGCGTTGGTGATTTCATCAATTTCATCTCTAGCATTCCATGACTTTACGTTTTTTGCTTATTTGGACTGTCCTTATGTTTTCGAAACGAAGCACTGTGCCTCTTAAATATTTTGCTTTAACGTAGCAGCCACTTGGAGGAATAATGGTGCGGCAAGATTTTCCTGTTGAGCAGAGAGTTAATTTGGGGCAGAATATTGGCGTCTGTTTTTCTTGTAATTGAGTTCAAGTTTTGTTTGTTTCTGGAGGGTTATGAAGAGTTAAATGAGGATGCATTCCTTTAAATAAAGTACATTCCTCAAGTCAGACCTCGAGAAGGCTTTAGAGGCCAGTGCCGAAGCCCGTTTAACGTAAACTAGCTAGAAAAATGCCAAGCTGCGCTCTCCCCCCCCTTCGAAAAGTAGACTGACGAGCGGGTGTGGAAGGAGGTGGATTGCTGCAGTCAGTGCTGTCTAGAAGCAGAAGTGGCCGCCATGTTCTCTCTTTTTGTGAATCGCCCTCATTTGCATAGCACACTTCATTCATAAAAAATAATTAAACATCAATCACCTTGGACAACTTGAAAGGGTTTCCTAAGAAAAACTTTCGAAGCTTTTTTCTCTTTATGTAGATTTTTTTGAGTTCAGGAAGTGAGGAGAATTAGAAGTTTTAGATTAAATTTTAGAACATACGCACACACAAACAACTACCCCAGTTCTCAGAATGTTGACACAGTTATGTGGGAAATATCAGTTCGGGGAGGTGCTGGGATCACGTGATCGCCTCCATTCATAAAATACCTGGCTGTCCATTCACAGTGCAGTACACTGTCACAGCCTTCCGCAGACTAGACCTATTTTGAGCCAGATCAAGACGCCTGTCTCAGTACTGGGTTAGGAGAAAAACTGCGGAAATGCTGAAGGGAATGACGGGAACTTTTATTAGTATCTTGGAAGAAAGCAGCTGTGATAAAATCTATTTTAGAGATGGGGAAAGATAGATGTCTTACCAGTTTAGTAGTTTAGGGAGTAGTAAATGATGGGATGTGGACTAATGCAGGCATACAATAGACTGTTTCAAAACGGGCCTTTTTGGATACTATATTAAGTTGAAAGTGCAAGTTAAGTGTGTGAGAGAGATCTCAGTGGATGGAACCTTTATTGCACTAAAATGAAAAATATTTCCGGTGGTTTTAATCCTCAAGATAGTGATGTTTTGAAATAACAATTTGGAAATTATTCATCCAGATTTTTAAGTTTGTTTTCAGGAATACATCCTGCCTTATTAATAAATATGTTGCTCCCCAGGAACCTTGTAATATTAGCTTGGGTAGGAAAAAGAGTAACCTATTTTAGCATGTATTATCCACTATAAAGTTCTTCATAGGGCAAAGAAAATTTTTTCTTGTTAGAAAATGGTAATCATTGCTGCTAGACCTGACATTGTTTACTTGTGCCTTAGCTCAACCACAAAGTGGTTTTCTTGGAATGTTGATTTTAATCTGGTCATTTGTATATCATCTTTAACGTAGGAGGTGAAGTTTTGAAATGGAAACTCATTAATTGTAATCATACATTATGAAGAAGCAAGAGTTATAGCAGTGCCCACAAGGACTTAGGTATAGTTTATGGGCCTTTATTATTTTTTCCTTATTTCTTTAAACCATAGTTCATAGGGATTTAATTACAGTAGAATTTGTTCTTAATAATTTGTTTTTCTTTGTTTTTAACCTTTTAAAGAAGGTGAAAATTACCAATTCCTTTAAGTGTTAACCTTTTAAAATTAATAGATAGCCATTGTGCTGAAATATAATAATGCCTTTTAGAATCCTCATTCTGAAAACATTATTTGAGTTTAGACTTCTTTAAACAGAGAGATACCTAACTGAAGTGGTTTCATATCTAATCAAGAGTGGGAGATGTGCTAAGTATTAACAGTGACAGGTCAGTTGAGGAAATGAATGAGAATGGGATGGGCGGGAGACTGTTTCACATTCATGTTTAAAAAATAAGGTGGCTCAACTGCTAAAGGCACTTTGCACCATTTAGCCTAGTGATCTGAGTTCTGGCACTTACATGGTGGAACCTGCTCCCAGAAGTTGTCCTCTAACCTGTATGTCACCTGTATGCCCAACGCAGTTACACTAATAAATGTAATAAAAGAATTTTTTAATCTGAGTTTTCAAAAGGCAGTAAACGTACTCTAGGGTAAACTGCTTTATGCCTCGAGTAAAGGAGCTGCCACACATGATTTTATTTTATTTTTTTAATTTATTTTATTATTATTAAAAATTTCCACCTCCTGCTCCCTCCCAATTCCCTCCCCCTCCCCCACCCATGATTTTATTTTCAAAGAATATTTCATTTTACAGAAATTGATACCCAGATATATGTTTTTCATTTGCAGAAATTGATACTCGAGTAGATAAAGATGTACCATATTGTATATAATGAATTAGCCTTTTAAATAGAATTTTGAACACTTAAGGACATGTGATGTAATACCTAAGGGCTTTTTGTAACTTGTGTTGAGTGACTACCATACTACATACCCTTTGCCAGTTGGGCCAAAGTACTTGGAGGAGTGAAGTAGCTGAAAAATCAAGAACTTTGTTTATTGTGCTTAAATAAGCCAGAAGCACCTGCCACGTCAGTATACTAGGCTTTTTAATACCAAGTTGGGATTATAGTAATTTTAGAGGAGGTTAATTAGATTTGAGGTAAGTCTGGGTTAGAACCATTTCTCCTGCCAATGTTCCTCACAGTGGGAGCATGTGAGTATATGAATTTTCTTTTCATTTGTTGTGTGTGTGTGTGTGTGTGTGTGCATAGACGTATATATATATATACACGTCTATGCACACATTATATACATATATTTAGAAAGTATTCTAGAACCGAATGGAAAGAAACATTGGGAAGCTGTGTGACAGTTATTCAAGGAATGTATGTTTATGTAGATATTATGGACACATAATGTAAAATTTGCTTGGAGTTCAGTTGAGCTCTATGCTAGCTTACATGTTTCAACTTTATTCCTCCTCTTTGATGCAAAGCTTTCTGGTCTTGGGTTGTCTGTTTTAAACTATATGTATCATGCTCAAAATAATTTTTCAAGAAAGAAACTCGTGGAAATAATTTTACTCGAGGAGACTCAATTGTGCCATGCTCTCTAACATTCTGTCCTCCTGTGTTGTGTACTAGATCCATGCTTACAGTTCGATTTTTAAGTCATAATGTAATCATTTACTCATTTTTATATCTGTCATCGCCCCTTACTTCATAATGCTCATACACTTTGAGTGTGTGTGTAATTTTTATGCATTTGGGGTCATTTATTTTAATTAGAAAATAGACTGAGCGATTATGGGAAAATTTTTGATATCTTTTAAAGAAGATTTACCCTTTTATTTCACAAGGCCAAAATTGACTTCATTTTTGACATGTTAGATTTCCTCAAGTTCTAGAAATAGTAGTTGGGACCTAAAACTATCCTCGATACTTCTGGAGTAATCATTGTGCTGGCCTCTGAGCTATTCACTCTATCAACAAAAGGGTAGTCATCTATCAGTTTCGAAGATTTGAAAATTTCTTCCTTTTGAGGTTTCTACATGGTGCCAAATAACGAGAAACTGGTTAGGAATAAAGAAGTTCATTGATGGGAAAGGGTAGAAATTATAGGCACCCTAATTGTATGCTGCTGCTGGTGACTGAGAAGTATTTGAGGAGAAAGACTGACAGACAGCCTTGCTCTGATTAGGGTGACTTGAACTTGCCTAATAGGTCTCACTAATTGTTGGGAACAGTCATTCAGAGAGGTCTGCATTTCTTCTTCAACCTTCTAGAAGAGTTGCATTTGGATTAAAACTGACAGTTTGCAAAATAGTTTACCCACCCATGCAAAAACAAAAACAGTTCAGAGATGAGTAATTTATTTGCTGTGCTACCATGAAATAACAAGGACTATAATATTTCATTATGTAACTACATGCATACTCGTTTACCTGTGAGTTTGATGATATTCATATATTGGATTTTTCACTTTCTGCCAAGCACTGTGAAACATTATTATTTAAGAATTATGTAACATGTTTATATACACTCACTCACAAACACACACACTGACCAGAGTGGAGTTTCATAGTGGATACTTATGATAGGTTAATATATGTAAATAGTTTTCTATGTTTTAATTGTCTTTCTAGAATGTCACATTTAGTGGCTACTGTATGTCCAATGTATGATATTTTGATGTGTACCAATCTAATATTGTTGGAATGTGTTTGTTCTGGATTTTCCTTTTTTGAACAATATTAAGTTTGACCTTGAATTTTTTTCATCAGTATCTGTTGTTTTTTCCTTGAGATAGTCACATTTTTAACTTTTTATTACTATGCACAAAAGAAAAATTTAATAATATGAGACTACTTGGCCTTTGAAATGTCTGTCCGTTTGTCTTTGAGAATTCTGTCAGTTTTAAAGCAGAGAGTGAAATTTTGTGCTGGGTGGTAAAGTAGAAATGGTTTGTTTAGAAAAAACAAAAAAAATGGTTTAGGGTATCTAGAATTTTTTTTAAGCACTGCATTATAAATAGACTTAAAGTGATTATTCAAAAATCATTTGCATATCTATTTAACTTTTAACTGTTTTATGAACTGAGTGTAATACAAAGAACACTAAACTTGAAATTGGGAGACATTTTTCTTGTGACTAGTTCTCTGGTCAGTGGTGAGTAATAGCCTCTCTGGGTCACAGTTGGTAACAGTTTGTGATTGAAGGAGTTTGAACTAAGCATTATGGGCCCTTTTTATGCTAATAGTATATGATTTGTTCTAATAGCATTTTGTAGACACACTACTTCACTTGATTTTGCTAGTTTTGTTATATTATTTTTGACATGTTTTAAGTAATTGCTGTCTGAGCATGGTAAAGTAAAAATGTGAATTTTGAATAAAAAGATAAAAATAATTTGCCAACAACTGATCTGTACATCAGAAAATTTTAAGCTGTGCTTACTATTTTGTTGCTATTGGGGGATGAGGTCTCACTATCTAATAATTTCAGCTTCTTAGATTCAACAAATTTAAATAATCTCCTACATCAAGCTAGTTGAGGATTATAAGGAGGTTAAGCATCCCACCCCGTTAACATATATTAGTTGGAAAGGTGAACAAAAAGCTACTGGGCTTCAGTGCTAACAAGAAGAGTTTCATAAGGAACACATTAACATTATGCTAGTCTTTAAGCTTTGCTTAATGACCAAGAACACACCAGAAAGTCATTCTCACTTGGTCATTTATGAAAACGTATTAATCTAACGCATTTAGTTTCAGAAGTTAACACGGGTAAAGTGTTGTATTATTCTCTAGCATTTGGATATTGTTCTATGACCAGATTGATGTGTGTAACTATACCCTTAACAGTCTAGAACTAGTCTTTAGGTCTATGAAATTTGTGTCTGTGAGATTGGAATGAAAAAAAATTTAATTAGAGAGAGGCTATGTCTCATATAGCTCTGGTTGGCCTCCAATTCACAGAGATCTGCCTGCCTTTGCCTTTAATAAGCAAAATAATACTAATGTATCGTGAACGTTTTCATTCATGTTCTGGGCAAAGATCAAGGAAAGAGTGGGCAAATACAGAACTGGTAGTGGGAAGGACTAGTTCTGTATCATTTTTCCTTCATTAAACAACAACAACAACAAAAACTCACCTGTTTGTAGAAAGTATTTTTCTAGGGCATGTTAAAACCTCTTTGAATACATTGTGGAGGTACTGGTTTGATGCTGTTCCCTCATTTAGGTGGGAAGGGCCATCTTTCTGACAGTTTATATCACTGTAAAGGGATCAGAAGTTTACTTTCATGGGAGAAGTGAGCCTTTCCAGTTTCAGTTATTTCAAGAGGTAAACACTTGCTTTGTAAGCTGTGATCCAGCTAAGATCTCTTACTGGTGAGAAAGGTTTGCTAGCCAGAAGTTCACCCTTCTTGGTGTAATCTGTTAGAACTTTAATTGAACCAACCAAGAATTTGTCAGCTTATGAGTAGGCTGTCAATTTTGGTCATGAGAACTAGCAAAAAATTAATATATCATTAGTCCTGATATATAGCCTGCTATTGTGGTAATTTTAATTTGCTAATTCAGAAATAACTTCCTTGGATATATAACTATATATTTGGTTTAGGAGTTAATTTGAAGTTTATTGATAAATTAAGGTGTTGAATGAGCATAAATCTAGAACTTAAAATTAGGCTTGTTTGATTAACAACAACAAAACCCTAGGTAGAAGTCAAGAATATGTAACAAATAACCTTTAATCAATGCATCAAACCAAAATACTGGTCAACTTTGCTTTTTAAAAAGAAAGAGAGGGAGTGAATGAAACAGGCTAACCTTTAACCACCGTTTGTTTTCCTTAGCAGTTTTTTTTCTAAGGGAGCAAACAGCTTTAGTGACCAAAACAGTTTACTGATGAGACACACATACTGTATTGCTTTGAGTCTGAACAACCTGTATAATGTGTGCTGTCTGTTCTCCAGTGCATATCAAAGGAAAAGGATAGTTTGGTTTGTAATTACTGATTATCTTCATTCAGTTCATCCCATTCTTGTATTACTCTGCTTTAAATACATTTAACTAATCAGGAAGTATAAGGAAACCAATCCTAGCAAGTTGGTGACTTGCAGGTGGATCTCTAAGTTTGAGGCCAATGTGATCTACGTAGTGGGACCCTGTCTTCAAAAAAGATAAAATGGATACTTTTAATTGACTTTGGTTTATGTGTAGGAGCAATTAATGTTGAAGAAAGATCTATTTTTTAAAAAAAGCAAATGTTAAATCTTCAGACCTTTCATATACATAAGCTTCATGTGTATATATTTTTTTCTATTGTAAATATAGTTATTGTTAAATTAGATTTTAATAAGAGGTCAAAAAGCAATAGAACTAGTGTTCACTCATACTTGATAATATACTTAATATAACGACTATTTTATATGCTTATGTTAATAGTTCTTACTTACACTGTAATATACCATCATATTGTGCCAAAAACGTACATAGCTATTTTCTCCTTAATGAATGGTAGATTCCAAGCTCTTTACTATTACAGATAACATTGTATGGTTGGTATACAGCTGGAATCCTAGCATTCAGAAGGCAGAGGCAAGAGGATTTTAAGTTGGCACAGCTTTGGCTGCATAGTAAATTCCAGGGCAGCATCTCTCTGCCTTTCTCTGTCCCCTTCCCTTCCATGGCACAGGCATGTGTGTGTGAATGTGTGCTTTTGTGTTTGTGTGATGTGTGTGTAGAGGCCAGAAAAGGATGTTTAGTATTCTGCTCTAGCACTCTTCAAATTATTCCTCTTACTTTCTCATTGAACCCATTGAAGCTGTCAGCCAGCAAACAAGCTCCAGGGATTCTCTCTGTCCTCCATAGTCCTGGGATTATAGATAATGTGGTCATACTGGCTTTTATGCAGTGCTAGGAATTTGAACTCAGATCCTCACGTTTGCAGAGCAAGCACTCATTCCCTGAGCCATCTCCCCAGTCCCTTAGTTTATTTTCCAAACATAATATTTTATTGATTATTTGGTAATTTCACATAATGCATCCTGATCACACTCACTTCCCAATCCTCCCATGTCCATCCATCCTGCTACCCTTGTGATCTCCAACAGAAAGAAGAAAAGAGAAAAAAAATATGCCAAGTCTAATTTGTGTTGTACTCATTGGAGCCTGGTCAGACTCCCAGTGGCCAGTCTCTTAAAGAAAGCTGAGTCCTTCCTCACCCTCACTCCCGCCAGAAACCATCAAAGTTTGTGAAAGGGTGATAATTGTCAAAGAACACAAGTTTCTTTTAACGATAATATTTTTCTGTTGATTGTTTTTTGAGTGAAATTAGTCTCCAAATGTCTTAGATTCATTTTGTATTTTTAGTGCCATATGATTCCAAATACTCAATTAAATTATCACTAATATTTGAGGGATTGTTAGTATTAGTTTATGTAGGAGCCAGCCATGATAAGCTAAATATGAACAGATCACCCAAAGGAAGTTCTTTCCTTTCAGCCATTATCACCTGCCAGTGTAGGACTCAGTCATTGATAAGTTTAATAGAGTCTCGTAGTTTACCCTGAAGCAGCAATACCTGATTGCAGGAAGAACCACAAACTGAGATTACCCAAGCACCACCCAAGAACAGATCATCCAAAGGAAATGCCTAATGTTCCAACCCTTGTAGATAGGGTCACCTGCCAGCACACTCCCCAGGACACCCGTAGACAAATGTCAACCAATCAGGGGTCCTGAACCTTAGAAACCCCTCACCCCCACATTTACCACTACTGAACTTGGGGCTTTCCATTTATTCCAATAGGTTGGACATATGGAGAGACTGAGTTCGTAAACTTGCATAAAATAAAGGCTCTTTGCTTTTACAAACGGGACTAGGTCTCCTTGTTGACTTTTGGGGGACTTCACCGATTTGGGCATAACAGTATACAGAAGTGGCGCTATAGCTCAGTGGTACAGTGCTTGAGGAAGACAGATTTTGGCTTCATAGCAGCTACTTGTTCTGGTAGATGTCATTGCTGTTAACTTTGCCCTTTTATAAAAGTGAGAATACTGAGGCTTGGGAAAGTTTAGTCCCATAGCTGGTGAAAAAAGTCTCCATGCTGGCAAAGCTGATGCCTTAGGACAGAGGCAAGAGACTTTGGAATGTAGTGTGATTTCCTAGGGAGCTAATTTTTAATATCATAGTTTTACTAGCCATTTCTGAATTGAACAGAGATCTGGAGCATTTCCAGTCTTTCATCACAGAAAAATATATTGATAACTATCATATTCTTTTTCAATCTATTGAAAATTCTGCATTTTACTAAGAAAGCTTGATGAAGAATAGCTTTTCTAAAATGTAGAAGTGTTACTGATAAGTAGGTAATTTTAGTTGTTTTGCAAAAAGGCATTAAACTAAGGTTAGTCCTTTTTAGTATGTGTTAAATGTTGATGTTTATAGATTATTTGCATTTCATCTTAGTCAAAAGGTTAACCAGTGATTGCATTATATCTGTTTGTGTGCTCTTATAAATCTTTAGTCTGGTCTAAACACTTGCTACGTTAAGTGTCATTACCGTAGACTTTTGATACATATTGTCAGTTACTAATGATTAAACTGTCCATGCTTTGGAACATACTTTGGAGATTATTCTTGACACGTAAAACAGAAAAGCTGATAAGGTAGTTAATGTCAAAACACATTTGTGGCACACTGATCTAGCAAAAGGACAGTTTATTGGTAAGAAGAAAAAACCCTCTCCTGCCATTGGTTTGCCCTGGGATAGTTACTATTTATTGTGGATGTTTTGATTGGACAGTGACTCTCCAGACTGTCAATAAAATTCACCTTGAATTGGAGGCAGAGCCAGCAACCAGCTGGCCAGAATAAACCATAGAGAAGCCAGGAATTTGGAGAGAGAAGACCCACAGGAAGAAAAGGCAGGGCTAGGGTTTAAGCTTCCTTTTGGTTCTGGGACAAGGGAAGAGTCTTTTGCCATTCTAGCAGGTTTTCACCACATCTGACTTCTGAGTCTTTGTTGGGTAAATAGAACCCAGAACCTACATATTGTGGTTCTGAGACCGGAAGCCCACTAGGCCTTGTACTTAGTGGCTGTTGGGGCGCTGGCTGCTGGGCTGTGGCGTTGCAGACAATAATTAAAATATTAGTAGATGGATGTGCAATCACTAAGCTGACAGAAAAACATCAACTATTAAGTTTGGTTTCTGCTTGGGGAAACAAAAAAGGAGTTATTTAACATGAGAAGTTTTTTTTTTATTGGTTGGGTCTCCTGTTGTCCAGATACTTGAATTTCTCCTGTAGCAGGGAATGACCTTGAACAACTGATCCTTCCCACTCTGTCTTCTGAATGTTGGGATTATATAGATATGAGACATCACTATTGGAGAGGTTTTAACTTTTACGAATATTTTGTTCTAAAGTAAGCCCTAGTAGATTTTATCATTTTGATTAGTAGCTAATATGGATCAAATCAGATGTTTTAGTATGTGAGACATGCATTGTCTTGTTTTATTCTTTACCAAAGCAGGTCATACTTAACCCTCAGTCCTTGTTAGGTGTTCAAAACTGGATTAATCATTTCTTGTTTCATACTGTTATTACTGGCGCTTGTATAGACTTCTGGAGTCCTATTTTTTAAATAATTTGACTAATAACTGTCTAGAATATGATCACCACCTAGCATATTTAAACATTTTTAACATGCTGTTTTAAAATCATTGGTATTGCTATGTAATACTCCTTTTGTTAACACACTGTTTTCTTTCCTGGGGTTATTTGAGTTGTTTCCAAATATTTATTGTCATGAATATTCTTGTTTGTGTTCCTGGTACATATTTGCTAAGTGTTCTCTTGGGATAAATGTAGGAATATATTTGGATTATAAAGTTTAGAGTGACTTTTGAAGTCTGTGAATCAATGTTCCCTCTAAAAACAAAAACTACCAAATTGTTCCTCCCCATAGTTCCAGTTTATTCTCCCACTCTTCTGCTGTCTTGAATATCAGATAATGAATTTCAGTAAAAGTCCTAGAGTGTTATCATGTGCCAGATACTGAATTCAGTTAGTGAATTAATTTACATATTTAATTAATTTATTTACTGCAACAACCCTATGGTGTAGGTATAGTTAAGTCCATTTTATAGATTAGGAAATTGAAGCTTGGTATGGTAAGGCTGATAAATGATAGTTGGGATTTAGACTTGGTTAGGTCAGCAAGCAGATTCTGGTTTCCTTCCTGTTATATTTTTCCTTTCTCCAAATTACTGAAGTTAAATTTCCTAATCTCTTTGTCTTTTCACTTGCTTCCACTCATCTCTTGGCCTTTATGTATTCATGATAGTGAGTGCTGGTGGTTCATTCTGTTCATAAAGTAGTAAGCATTGTCTGATATGTAATCTTTTGAAAACATATTTTTAGAATCGCAGTTTCCCCAAATGATATAATGAGTAAGATTGCTCTGATGATTTCTAGCTCAGTGGTTTTAATTGTTTTGTAATTTGACTTAGTCTCCTGTTCATTACATCATTAGTTTCAAGATTTGTTTTGCTTTGCCTTTTTTAATTATAAAGTAGTGAAACAGTTGAGTAAGACTTATATTCTACTATATAATTCTATTTGCAGTTAATTACTTTTATGGACTAACTATTTAAGTAACTGAAAAATCTGAAATGATTTACACACATATGCATTGTTCTATAGTTAAAAATTATCAAAGCCAACTTGGAGTCGACTTGAAATGCACTAACCCAGGACAAGCTGTCTACACACCTGCAGCCGGGCTGCTTCGTTAACATTCTTGGTTATTCCTTTGAGGTTGAAGACTGTCGTCTGTATGATATTCTGGGTGCACAGTCAATTATTGCAAATTGTATTGCATTGCTGTTTGTTTGCTTTGTCTCTCTCCTCTTCCCTTTTAATCTTTTATTTGTATGCCTGTGTATGGATGCTCACTGAGGTTCAGAAGGAGGTGGATCTCCTCGAGCTGGAATAACAGTTGAGCTGCCTGTTGACATGGGTGCTGGGAGCCAAATTCCAATCCTCTCCAAGAGCAGCAAGTAACTTAATCACTGAGCCATCTCTTCAGCACCAGATTCTTGTTTGTTAATTTGTTATTTAAAGTAATTATTTTTAAATGATACATGATAGTTAGAAGAATTTACTTTATTACTAAATGGAAAGATGCTCGAACCCAGTAATAGATTATCTCTATGCTGTGTATGATAATCTAAATGTCAGTAACATTAAAGTATTCAGGTAATATAAAAAAAAGTTTAGGTCTTCAGTAAGGAAGTGTCCTTCAATTAAAAGCCATTATGTAAGTCCTCCATATCTTAGAGCTCATAAATGTTCAGCGCAGTAGACCCAAAGAGCTTAATCATTCATGGGCATTAGAATGGTGGGCTGGTATGGTTGTATCAGCCAGACAGATGGAAATGAGGATGCTGTAGCATTTATTAGTCAGATGCAGTTCATCTTCCACATTGTTTACTGCTTCTAGGGTTGGCACAGTCATAATTGTTGATACTGAATGTGGTAACACAGCAAGCATTTATTGAGCATTTATAAAATACTGGTGGAAGGAGAGGAGCTAACGTTTTTGACATATACTATGTTCCAGGTGTAAGTATTGGGGGTATGGAAGAATAGAGGCTGGGTCATTCTCTGAGACAATTCTTTTCAATTATTAGAAATAAGTGCTAGCTCTTTGTACTGTAGGACTTGGATAATGATTTAACTCCAGGGGCAGTATATTTTCCCCCAAGATGAGACAAAGTGTTGAAATGAAATCATTTATAAGAGACATTTTTTCATGTGCACGCACCTTTACATTTCTGAAGTCTTATGATTTATGTAGCTACAATCTTTGCTGACTGATTGATCTTGAAGTTCATATGGTGGGATAAATTTTATCTTGCTTAAAGGTTAAAGACTTAGTGTTGGTTACGGCTTAGAACAAAAGATCAAATGAGTATTGTGGAAGTAGTCTTTTTGTACCTTTATATTTTATATGTTGTGGGTGAAACAGTATGAGTAATAGCTCAGGTATTTTACACACACACACACATACACACTGTCTGGTACTCCTTCACTAGAAAGAGCTTTGAAGTGAATAATTTGTAATTGTTGATATATGACAATATTAGCTCAGCTGGGCCAGCATTTAATGTAAAAGTAGATGTGCTGCTCCAAAAGTTATGCTCCAGGAAGCTTCACTGATTGGAAGACAAAAGGTTATTTGAGGTGAAGAACAGGTTTGGCGTTACAAACTCCTAATCATTGGCCATGAGCAGTCTGAACTGTATTTACTTCTCCTTTTCCATTCAGATGGGTAAAAGGTGAAGGTAGAAACATTGAAGAGATGAGGCAAATACACTCGTCTGTCGTTCTCTTGTCCATCTACGTATGCTTGAGGGTTGATTTTTTGTTTGTTTATTTGTTTTTATTTTTATTTTCTGAGAGTTAGTTTTGGAGCCTGTCCTGGAACTAGTTTTTTTGTTGTTGTTGTTGTTTGTTTTTTGAGACAGGATTTCTTTGTAGCTTTTGGAGGCTGTCCTGGAACTAGCTCTTGTAGATCTGCCTGCCTCTGTTTCACGAGTACTTGGATTAAAGGCTTGTGCCACCNCGTTGATTTTTGTCTTAGAGGACAGAGCTGTTGGAAGATAGTTGGCATTCATTGGTAATTATAGCTACTCATATTGCTGTTTTGATTCATAAAAGCCATATATTTTTGTATCTTATGTTCAGTGACAAAGCTAATACTTAAAACAATTTTTTTTCTCTCTTTTAATTTGGAATCCAAATACTCTTTGATCCCCTTGGTTTAGGCCTAGAATTCTAAGTTGACAATGCAGTTTGTTCCCATAGACTTGAAGGTGTAACTGCAGAGACCCAAGCGTCTACTTCTTGCAGCACCAGAATCTCAAAGTAGTTCTGTAAAGTTGGGGGAAAACTATCTTTTTTGAAATATATTAGGCTTCAAAATGTAGGGATCAGTTTACAAAGAATATACACAAACCTTCAGTCAGTATCCCAGTCGAATGAAACAGTTAACGCATAGATAATACTGTCTGCTGACACTGCTAGTATCTACTAATACTATTCAAGTTTCTCCAGTTGCCCTAATTGAGGATGTAGTCCATGTTTGTATAGTCTCCTGTGATCTGAAATAGCTCTTTAATTTCTCTTTATATTTTGACACTGTCTGAAGAGTACTGGGCAGGTATTTGCAGAATGTTCCTTAAGGTGTGCATTTTGGCAACAGTACCATGTTAGAGAGTGGTAGTAGTGCATTTAGTCAGGAGGTTGGTGAAACCAACTGAAAATTTGTCTAAGATGCTTGCTTGCCATGTTTCTTAACTTTTTTAAAAATATTTTTGTAATTTTTTTTAACTTTTTTCTAATAAGCGGCTTCTGAGTAGATTTCTATGGCCTAGAAAATACTGTTTTCTTGCACATATCCACTACCTTATCATTTGTTGATAATTCTTATCTGCACGATTACAGTGATGTTCGCCCATGATTTTTCTATGACCATGTTTTCTCTCACTTTTAGTAAGTTGGTATTTGGTAAAAGGGTGTCTCTTCTCATATTTATATACATACTTATATTAGTATGACTTTTGGCCCACTGTCAGCATTTTTATGCTTTTTTTTTTCCTGGACTTGGCTACTGGAAGCACCAGCGTGTTGACCCTTTGACAACTGCTCATTTTGGAGGACCTCTGTTGTGGTATCACAAATGTACTGGGCTCGGTGCACACTTTGCTTGGCCTAGCTTTGGAGTCACCATTTTTCTCAGGCGCACCGGTTCTTTTTATTGGAGATTTATTTGTATTTAAAAACTTTCCAGCACTGCTCATTAGCTTTGGAGTAAGGCCCATAGTATTATTTAGCTTATACTACAGATGGATAAAGCCAAGCTGAAGTTAAAGATATTCCTCATAAAATCCAGATAAAGTAATATTTGGGATATGAACTTAGACCTCCTCTGTTCAAAGATAGGGTTTGTTCTATTTAACTAACCACTTAGATATTGTATTCCTTCCTTACATTTACCTACTTTTCTGTCTTTTCATTTCCTTTCTTCCTTTTTTTGCGGGGGGGGGTACAGTTTTGCTGTCTGACCCTGGCTATTTTGGAACTAACTACATAGACCAGACTGATGTTGAACTCATAAGAGATCTGTCTGTCTGCGTTTACTTCCCAAGTGCTGAAATGAAAGACCTGCTCCACCACTCCCAGCTTCACATTTGCTTTATTATTAATTTTGCTTTTCACCTTTTCTGTACATTTGCTAATAATACAGCCTTTTCAAAATAGCCATTGCAATTCTGTACATATTTACATGCTTGCTATAAGTAAGGCATTGTGTTAGATATTAGTAGCTTTTTGGACTATGCATGTACATGTTGGAGACACTGCTGAAAATTTTTTATTTACAATGCCATTTTCCTCTTAAGTATGTGTTTTTGTACAGGTGGGTGCTGTGATGATTGTTACTATTTCCTTTTCTATGCTCTTAGGTAGCTTAGGATCTTTATGTAATGTGTAAATACAATATACTACCAGACTTAGGATCTTTATGTAATGTGTAAATACAATATACTACCAGACTTAGGATCTTTATGTAATGTGTAAATACAATACACTGCTAGATTTACTTTCATTTTTGCATTTACTCATTCCCTATCTAGTGTCCTGTCATTTCATAGGTGTTATAATAAAGCCTTGTTAAATATTTGTAAATGTTTTTTGCTCGTTGCTTAATTCTCATTGTTTATCCAATACTGTTTTAAATTTCAGTGATTTGTCAAAGATAGGACATTTCAGTAAAAGGTATGTTTAAATTTATTTTTGCACCGTCTGCTGTGAAGTACTAACTCTGTTGTCAGACTTTCTGACTGTCCCTCCTAAGGTTGAGTTTCTGTTTAAATATTTATTTATCTAGTTATATGGCTTGCACTTTTGGTTTATTCTTTCTCAGCTTTTACTTGATTCAAAGAACAGTGGAGTTTATCATTAAATAATCTTTTCTCAGAATAACTTTTATGAGGCATTCTTCTGGCCAACATCTACAAAAACTTTTTTTGTTACTTTTTGTAGTAGTAGGCTGATGCTTGCTTGCTTGCTTGCTGAGCTTTTCTGAGCACAATTGCTGATATTTTATAGTCTGTCTGCACACACAAAGTATGCATAACATCTTCATTTGTGCTTCTGTATTAAAAGAAGGAAATACATTATGATTCTGGTAATAAATCATACAGAAAAATACTTGATAGTAAATTTTAAAATGAAATCCTGTATGAAGTGGGGTAAAGTACAACTGTGTGGTTAAATTTAATCACTAGTAGTAAAACAGATCTGGAAACAAAAATCTTTGTTATTAGAGAACTCTTAGGGAATTTTTTCTTGTATATCACAGTTAGATTAACATGTAAATGTATGCACCATCTAGTTGTTTTTCACTATCTTAGTGAATCTTAATAAACCCAGTCTCCCGAGATCTTCCTGGGGTTGGTCAGAGCAGTTCTGATTCAAAGTAGCAATAGTCAAGTCCAGCCCAGAGGAACCAGTCACAAAGCATTTGTCTTCACATAGAAAGCACCAGAATTTTAGCTTTCTGTTGAAATTATTACTGGTGGTAGTAATTCATCATCACAAGTATAACTACTAACAAGTTCCTAGTGTAGAATAACTTCTAACACATGCTAAACATTCATGGGAATCATGTCAGGTAATTTACAGGTCCTCGCTGTTTCACAGAAAGTGAGGAAATTTGGAATGGAAAAGGATTTTTATTAAATAGGACTGTCATAGTTAGGGTTTCTATTCCTATGATGAAACATGACTATAAACAACTTGGGGAGAAAAGGGTTTGTTTTGATTACATTTCCATTTTAAAGTACATCATTAAAGGAAGTCAGGGCAGGAACTCAAGGAAGAGCCAGGAACCTGGAGGCAGGAACTGATGTAGAGGTTGTGGAGGAGTTGCTTACTCTCCATGGCTTGTTCATCTTGCTTTATTTTAGCACCCAGAACCCTCTGGCAAGAGGTACCATCACACACAGTGAGCTGGGCCCTCACAAATCAATCATCAATCAAGAAATTGTCTGACAGACTTGCCTGCAGACCAATCCTGTAGTGGCACCTTTTTTTTTTCTTTTTTTCAATTTAGATGCCTTCTTCCCAGATGACTATATTTGGTGCCAAATTGACCTAAAAACTAGCTAGTTCAAAGACCATATTATTTAAATAAATGACTGTACTAAAGTTTGATATTATAAGATAAAGCGTCTATATCCTTATTACCCAGGGAATCACTATCACCATCTTTGACCCAGCTTTTAATCTAAATGTCTTACTGTCTTTATGGTAGTGATTACAACTGAGTTGGGCTCTCAAATCTATCTTTTCCAGAGACATGGAAGTGATGAAAATTACATGATTTCCTCTTGAATTTGGGGTTAACAATCTGCCTACCCAGTTAGTCTGTGTATAGACCTGCAAACTCCATTTCCCTCGCATAATCCAAAATGACTGTTGGCAAAAACTAAATGATTTAGAATAATCCAATGCTAACTTACTGTCTTGCAAGTAAAGGATGCATTTGGACTGTGAATTTGTAACAGAAGCAGTGGTTTCCACTAAAGCTAGTCTGGGAGGTAGAGGAATGGAGAGAGCTTATTTTGACAGCCAGGGAACCACTGGAACTCTGAACATACAAAGCACATTCTCATGTTTGAGAAACTCCTGTGTGTTCTTATAGGACAGACTTTTTATGACACTAGTTTGAGGTTATCATCATTCATGCATCATTACGTGTTCAAAAATGGATGATGAGAATATCCTTGGACTGAGAATTTAGTATTATAAGGAGTAAAATTCACCTCTGGTCGCTCTAAAGGTTTGGGCTGTATCAGTTTCCTCCTAGGTCACCTTGAAAATTTCAGACAGGGTCTTGTCATACAAAAAAAAACCCTTTTGAAATAGGTTTACAGTCATCTATGGATCTGAAACTATTTTTTCCTGGAAGGTTAAATGATTGCCTTGGAAAGTAATGGCCATGGCCTTCTAAGAAACTATATTGACTTTAATTTAGGGAGTGTAATAGAGAAAGGATGATGTCCCAAAGAGAATGTGGTGAATTGTTTTAGAAGTGTACCTACTCTATCTTCTAACATCTTTGTCTCAAATGTTATTAGTTATTTTTTCCTGACACACACATAACTGTTGTGGTAAGTCTAATCCATCAATGTGATATATTCAGACAATAGATTAGATGAAGACAGGTTGTAGGAACTGGTCAAGTGGGGCTTTGAGGAAACTTGAGTCAGTGAACTAGCTCCAAATAATAGGAGTCTCATGATGTTTTTCACTTGGTAAGAATGAATCACACTCTGTTTCTGGGCATAAAAGTAGAATGAGCAGGTAAAAGTTTAAGGGAAAAGAGCAGACTTTTGTTCTGTGTTTAGAGACAAAAACTAAGTTCCTAATGTGGTTTGTCTGAGGGTGGAATGGATTGTCTTAGGATCTCGGAAGTCACCATATTTTCCAAGTGAGAGAGAAAATTGATCATCTAATTTTTTTTTCCAAAATGGAGTACTGTGTTTTATGTCAAGTTGGTCTAGTTTTTTGAGGTTCCTTATAATTCCTTAAGTCCATGCTTTTAGCCCTCTATACTTAATGTGCGGCTCTGTTTCTTCAGTTTTTCATTCTCTGAAAAATGTGTTTGTATAAAAATGTAACAATGCTTAGTTTTTAGAGAAATACTCTGCAGCTTGAGATTTATAAATGAAGAAAAAAATAATTGACCTTCATTAGTTATTTCTGACAAAGCAGTATGCATGTTTGGTTTGTGCCATAGAAATTGCCCACATGCCTTTTTGTTTGTTTTTGATTTTGGAGGTGGGGAATGAGTTCGCGTGTGCTGTAGAGGTTTAAGTGTCCAGTGTCTTCCTTGACCTGACCACTCTCCACTTTATCACTGAGACAGGGTCTTTGGCTGAACCCCAAACTCACCCCTTCAGCTACTCAGGTTAGCCCAGGCAGCCAGTTTGTTCCAGGGATCCTGTCACTACCTCTGAAGTGTTGTGATTACAGATGTGCCCCAACATCTGCCTGGCATTTACATGGGTATCTGGGTCTAAATTCTATTCCTCTTGTTTACAGGCTTGTGCAGCAAACATTTAGCCATTGATGAGGCAGCAAGTATCAGTTCATGAGCTCAGGGGCAGGAGAAACAGAGCCTGTGCTTAGCATATGTGGGCCCAGGGTTAAAACTCCACATGATTTTTTTGGTGCATGCTTTCTCTGTGAATAGAAAAACTTTCACTTATTTTAAGAAATCAACTTGGCATTTTTTAAATTGTCATCATCTGGTGAGCATCAGCATTCCTGTATCCATAATGCTTCACAACGTATTCACACAATCCATAAATACAACTAAGGAATGCACTAAAAACTCCTTATGCAGATGTAGAAGCCATGATTAATGTCCTTGATTCATTCCAGTTTTGTTTGCTATAAAAACTGCTGACCTAGGGGCTGGAGAGATGGCTCAGCGGTTAAGAGCATTGCCTGCTCTTCCAA
>LOEQ01006543.1:11464-43995 GCA_001685075.1 Bramus lutescens | reverse complement strand
AAAAAAAAAACCTGCTGACCTAAATAAATAGTAATAGAATGGTTTGAGTTCCTGGGTCTTAAAGATAATCAGAATGAGTTACCTGTGTCTGTTGGTTGGTAGGTTTGGAAAATGTGTTCTGTATCCCTTTAGTGTAATCTTTGACTTATTAAGACCCCAGAAATGAAACGTTGATAGACTAAGTGAATGCTTTTCCCCCCAGTGATGGCTTTTTTTTTTTTTAAATTTGGCCACATGCCTTTCCCTTTCTGAGTAAGAACCATGGTTTGACGATATTTAAGTGCTTCACTGTCAAGGGAATCGATGAGGCTGATGAGGCTGATTTGAAGCCAGCATTGATCCTTGTTACAAAAGTTCTGGTAGCATCTGGTATATTCCATGAACTTGTGAGTAGCTGAACATTAAGGGGTTAATGAGACGTTCAAGGTAACTGTGAGTGGTAAACACATGGAGATGAATGTCTGTGGTACAATCACATGTTTTGAGGTGGTGATGTTTGGGGGCCTGATTATGGAATTGTTTTATTGTTTTTCTATAGGTGCTATGTGCTTATACTAAACACTAGTAAAACTGCAGCTAATAGAGAGTATCCACCCCTTCCAAAGATTACTTTTGTAAATAAAGCCTCCTTTCTAGGCACATCTAATTAAGGCACAGAGCAGAACCAAGAGGTCAGGGATTTAAATTCTTGCACCAGCTCTTATACAAGATGCGTAAACATGTCTCGAACCCAGTTTCTTAAGCATAGTAGGTTACTGAAATCTTCAGTGCTGAATGGACAGTTTAATATTTTTAGAGCTCTGATTATTTTGTTTCATTTTTTTTCCTGTTGTAAAAGAAGAAAATAAAAGTAATTTCTGTGTCTTCTGACTGTCATGACATGTTGTGACTATTCCTTAGGAACAAATCCACTTGTAGAAATTATCTCAAACTGAGATCATGTTGTTTCTGGTTGTTTCAAAGCCTACCTCCTCATCCTTACTGTGTCAGTTTGTATATAGTTTGCCTCATAATAACACTTAGTTACAGAAGATTTACTTTTAGTCTTTTGCTGATGAGCCTCTAGTAAGTTCCTTCCCTTCCTTCTTTATTAATCTGCAATCACCATAGCTTTATTCATAGTCTTGAGTATATCTTTTTCTTGAATTAATTTTTAGATGTAAAATTTCTGGCTCTGAGAGGTATATATGTGTGTATAGGTTTTAAATGATTTCTTTTTTTGTGGGGGGTGGGGAGGTGGTGTTGCCAAACTATGTATACTGAATGTAGGACACTTACTTTCCCATAAGATGTGTAGAAGAATAGATTGTACTGGTAGTTCAGTAGGTGAAAAAAGTCATCTTAATTGTAATTAATTTCTACTAGAGTGATTTCTTAGTGAGGTTGAACACCAGTGACATTCTTCCTGTAAATTCTCTTTTCTCTGCTTGTCCTCTGATACTATTTTTGTTTTTTCTTTTGAGAAAGTCTGTGTATCTCAGGCTGGCCTCAAACTCATACTGTAGCTGGTGCTGACCTTCAGCTGATCCTTCAGCTTCCAACTTCTGAGTTACGAAAATTTCTTATAATCTATCATTTTAATTTCAGCTTCAAGTTAAGCCCTTTCTTCAGAAAACTTGCTTTTTACTTTAACATTATTGAGCAGCCATTCTGTTTTCCACAGAGCTGATATTCCTTATTGCAGTCTCAACTAAATACTTTGAGTACATTTATGTATTTTCTAGACTACATTTCTTTATTTTTTGTTGTTTTGTTTTAAAATGTATTGTTACTTTGATCCTTGGCATGAGAAATGTGTTTAAATGTTTGGGTGGCATTTATGAGTCAGTGATATAAAAAACAGATTACTGTGATGCATGTATATTACGGACTGTATATTGAAGAACCTCATTGTTTCATCTGGACCACAATATTTTAAATACTGCGTCTTTATTTTGCTCCTGCTGCCTGATAGATAGGTTCTGCTGCCCCTCCTCTGTGCTCTTTTTGAAACTATATATGTTGCATGTACAGTAAAAACTCTCCAGGAAAAGCGCTCCCCGATTAAAATTAAAACTTCCTTGTTTAGTGCTTATTCTCTACCAGACACTGAGTTTAGAATGTGTCTGTGAGTTTTTACAGATTAATCAGTGCACTGTTGTACTATTAACTCAGCCCAGACAGCTGTCCCAAGACATGCTGGAGTATCCCTTTCTCCCTGCCTTACAAGAATGTACCTGCTTGTACCTCTCTCTGTTCTTAGAGGTCCTTCTGGAATCTTATGTTTCCCTGCTGTAGAACATAGATGTAAGAGGTATAACGGAACATAACAGTGATGTACAGCAATATATTATAGTGCTGTCTGGGACAGGCCACATGGGTGATGAGTAGAGTGGAGGTGATCATGCCATTAAGTCTTTGTTTAGAATAACTGACAAGCCTTTACTGTGGAGGTTAGAGTACTTGAAAAATGCATGGAAATACAACTTAGTGGAGCTTCAGAAGCACCCTGAGCAGCAGAGTATGCCTTTTTGCCATTTGATTTTCTGATCCATTTTTCCAGTTATTACCCTGATTTTATATTTCTCAGCTGTGTTTCATTCACTTGGCTCCCTCCTCACTTTTTACTTTAATCTGCAAGACAGGTTTTCTTTTTTAAGTGTAAGTTTTACATTTTCCCTACTCAAAAGGTGTTTTTCTTACTAAAGAGCGGCCTTATTTTGACCATGTGTTGTGCACTGGACTGTCTTATTTTCTCACCTGAGACATTTTCTTGCCTCATGGTCTTTGTCTAAGATAATCTATCAGGAGAATCCTTTCCTCCTCTTTGTTAATATTCTACTCTTCCTTTGGCTCCTTGGATACAGAGCACCTGGTTCCTGAAAAGACTGTAGTCTCTAAGCTACAGTCTTTTTTTTTCCCGAATGACACAGATTGAGAAATTTCCATATTGAATGGCTTTTGCCTGGCCTATAAGAAGTGTAGCTGCTTGTACCTCTCTGTATCATTAGAGGTCCTTCTGGAATCTTGTGCTTCCTTGGCATAGAAACTTAAAAAAGTTAACCTAAAAAGGGATGTTCCTGAGACTGGAGAGATGACTCAGTGGTTAAGGGCATTGGCTGCTCTTCCAGAGGACCCAGGTTCATTTCCCAGCACTCACATGGCAACTCACAGCTGTCTAATTCCAGTTCCAGGGGATCTGACACCTTCACACCAATGCACATAAAATAAATTGTAAGAAAATGGGGGATGTTTCACCCTAGCAGCTGCTTTAGGAATGGAGGTTGAGTTATTAGTACAACAACATTATTGCATATTGAAATTTTCTCCTAGGACGAAACTCATAAAATATTTTACTGTCTTCATAGAGACTGATAGATATGACATGTTAATAAACTGAGAGGAAGGTTGGGACTTTCATATTTCTCTTTGACTTTCTCAGTTATTACATGTTGAACATCTACTATCCCATATGATAATTGTGTGAGATACAGTTGAAAGGCCCATTTTACATGAATCATTGGCCATGTTAATAGGAGAGGAACAAAAATATTTAAGTTAATAAATTAGATTATCTCAGTCATAAGTATTAGAATGGCAAGGAGGTATCTTTTTTTTTTTTGAGGAGGACTCATTAGCTGATACTGAAGAAGCAAGCTTTCAATTAGTTACATATTTTGGGGATAATCAAGTGGAGACACTAGGGTAGAAGAAGAAAGTTAAGAAGTAGAGGATGTTGAGTGGTGTGGTAGAATGGTCTGTATTCTGTCAGTTGTATTTTTAATAAATGCTGATTGGCCAGTAGCCAGACAGGATGTATAGGCGCACAACCAAACAGGGAGTAGAGGTGGGTCAATGAGAACAGGAGTATTCTGGGAAGAAGGAAGCTCTTTCTGCAGTTGTGAGCCCACCACAGAAGAAGCAAGATGTGAGACTGCCTTGCTGAAAAAGGTACTGAGCCATGTGGCTAGCTAGCATAGACAAGAATAATGGACTAATGTAAGTTATAAGAGTTAATAAGAAACCTGAGCTAATAGGACAATCAGTTTATAACTAATGTAGACCTCTGTGTGATTTCTTTGGGACTTAACGANGGAAGCTCTTTCTGCAGTTGTGAGCCCACCACAGAAGAAGCAAGATGTGAGACTGCCTTGCTGAAAAAGGTACTGAGCCATGTGGCTAGCTAGCATAGACAAGAATAATGGACTAATGTAAGTTATAAGAGTTAATAAGAAACCTGAGCTAATAGGACAATCAGTTTATAACTAATGTAGACCTCTGTGTGATTTCTTTGGGACTTAACGACTGCGGGAACCGGGCAGGACAGAAAACCTCAGACAACAGTTGTAGTTGAAACACAATGAGGGAACATTGGGAGTAAGAAGGTAGACCCTCTTAATGAGTTTGCTGGGGTCTTTAAGTTTTGGATTCAATATCGAACGATTAAATATTCAATACTGAAATGACAAAAAGTCATTAGAACTAAATTTAGCTAAGTCATTAGGAAAGAGTGATAAGCTTTTTGTTTATATTACCTATAGAATTTGAAGTGTGCTAAGTTTATGTAGTTTTTATTCTGTAGTTTTAGAAAAGGTAACTGAGCTGGACATGATGTGGCTGAGTCAGGTTACTGTTTCTTAGGCAACTTGGCTCCTTAATGAGTTCCAGATCATCCTGGGCTTCAATATCAGACCTGGTCTCAAAAAACAAAACAAAACCTGTAGCCAGGTTCGTGCCAACATAAAAATGGCTGAAACATATATAACCCTGCTGTGCTAAGGAATCATTACCTTAAGACAAACTGGAATGTGGAATTAAACTGGTCCACATTTAAGTGAGCCATCATTTAAAAAGCCAGGAGCTTTCACATAAGCAAGGTTTCTCTAAATAGATCGAAACCTTCCCAAAACTGTGTCTCCATTCCTACAAGGCCGCAGCTGGAGTGAAATACTCATTAGATGGTTGGAGCCGCCAGCCCTGAAATGTTATCCAATTCAGAGGTTTTTTGTTCATGTAAGACCTGTGACACTGTTACAGGTGTGTATGCCACTGAGAAAATTCACATGTTTTTTATAGCTACTGGTTCTTTTTAAAAAGCAGACTCTAAAGTGGTTTGGATTAACCAAAAGATACCAGAATCTGGATTTTATGTCCCTGTTACTGAAGAAATGAGTGCTCCACATTTATTGTGCCAGTTTATTACTGCTTCTGCATCCAAATTATTCTTAAACATAGGATTCACTTCTGAATTTTAAACAAAACCATTATCTTGACCTTAATTATATTTTAATTATCCACCTCTGTTATGTGTTATACTCCTATCACTGACTTTCACTTTTCAAAGGAGTATTTCTCACAAAAGTTGGCCTGACTCACAGTCTTTCTCACAGGCTTCTGATTTACTTCCAGAACGTCCATTAAATACATAGAATAATTCCATTAGAGTATGCCGCGCACCCCTGTCTGCGCTTTATGCGCTAGAATCCAGTTCGTGAGCTTTGGGCAAGGGGCTGGAGCTTGAGAATACACACGAAGAGACAGACCGACACACGGACCTCTCATCACTGGTACCAAAAAGCCCCTCTTTAATAACACCATGGAGGCTTAAATACCTTGCAGTCAATGGCCAACAGGTGAAAATCCCATCCTCTGATCCTCTAGGCAAAGCACAGCTTTTAGTCACTTCAATTAGAAGGTTCTAGATAGGGAAGAGCAGCTGAAGGCCAGGACTCAATTGATCCCAACAGAGTAAAGCACCTCAAGACATTATTCTCCTTACATTATTAAAGTTTGCCATATTGTGAGTACTCTGAGGACAGGAGCTGTGTCTTATTTATCTTGGGCACTTGGTACTTAATGCAGTGTTTTGTGTGTGTGTATGTGCATACATGTGTTGAGAGACTGGAGGGCAACATTCAGTGATCGGTTTCACTTTTTTTTTTTTTGGAAACAGAGTCTCTTACAGAACAGGGAGCTCACTCACTCTGACTGAGCTAGAGTGGCTGGCCACCAAGCCCCCATGAGCTTCCTATTTCTGCTTCTCCAGTCCTGGGTGCACTGGTGCACACTGCAGTGCCCATCCAATTACAAGGCTGCTGTGAATCCAGACTCAGGTCTTCTTGCTTGTGTGGCAAGCACTTTACCAACTGAGCCTTAATGTATCATTTTATTTTTAAATATTCAGTGAATTTGATTGTCTAACTGAAAAAAATCAAACATATGAATAGACACTATCACTCAGATTTTCTGTTACTACCTTTGGACGCTTTTAGCACATCACCCATCCCTTTGTTGTTGCTTGGTTTTGTTGCTTTGGGCCTGTGTTGAGAGTAGCACTACTTAGAACAAAGCTGCTCACCTCCTAGGAGGAGGGGGGGTAGGATAGGAGAGGGTTTTCACCATCTCCCAGTAGCACCCCCAGGCTGGTGGCCAAACCCTGTAGAATGTGGCTTTTAAGAGACAGTTGTGATCCAAACCATAATACCATGCTGGATGCTTATTCTGGATTAGCAACTTCTCTTCACTCTGCTGGGCTCTCAGTCTTTATAGGTTTGTAGTCTTGGAAATTATTTGATTCCTGTAGTTTTTGTCTCACCCTTTGTCTTTTAATGCTTATTCTGCCTGAGTTTTGTTGAAAGGAATAGATACAAAGTTCTGCCTTCTATGCTTGGTCTATAAAGACACTGCTGTATTCCCAGGCTTTAGCATTAAAATAGTATCAGGATGCAAATAGCATCTTACTAGCTGCCTTTCTAGCTTTGTTTTCTGGTTATTCCAAGCTTTCTTGATTCTATATTTTAGTGTAATTTTTCTTAGAATTTAATCATATCCCCCAGCATTGAAGCCTAAAATAATTTTATTTTTTAATATATAAGGCCATCTACCAGTAAAATTCCTATTCAGCTGAATCCATTTCTTTTGTTATTTAGATTATTCCACATTTCTTAACAAATCTGTGACCATGTGGAGAGTACCTCTCTTCTCTTTAGGAAATAATCCTTTCCTCACTCTCAAGCCTTTTCATTAAAAGTCAGTGTTAACTCTTTAGGTGTGTTTGGTTCATTAGACAGCAGAACTCAATTCCGGGATTTTTGAACCCACTAAGAAGAGAAACTTTATTGGTACTCTAAGGATGCTTTGAACCTAAAGCTGATGAGGTGGTGGGCAGTGAAGAACCCTTAGCTAGAGTCAAATTTAAAATAAAGTTATTCAAAAAATAAGTCCCTTTTCTTTGAAGTATTTTTGCTACACTTGAGAATCTAAATTGCTGAGGATGTGTGAAATTTCTCACTGGCAGTTGTATACTGTATACATGAATACTTGCACGCACGTGGGGTGGGGTGTGTGTGTGTGTGTGTATCGGTGAGTTCAAGAGAGTCCTCTGTAACTTCTTCACTAAAGGTATCCAGCAGCCCAGAACTCTGAAGAATGAGATAAAATGATTTACTTTTGTGTTTTGATAGAATATGTGAAAATGTAAATATACTTTTTTGATTGGATCTGAGAGGAAATTCAGAGATCTTTTGTGTGTATGCTGGAGAATGAAACCCAGGACTGGTGGCTTAATAGGCACATGTCTTACCACTGAGATACTGAGGCTTACTTGAACTCTATCCTTTGACTTAGGTACACTTATGTGCTAATATACATATGAGAAAATGGAGGAGTTAATTTAAGGATATCTCACTGCAAGAAAAACTTCATTATTGTAGTCAGAAGAGATTGTATTGTTAGTGCCCACTCTTTACAAGAAAAGAGATCAGCCATCAGTCTTTGTCCTTGGAAGGTTTGATTCAAGGGAGCATGTGCCCTGACCCTGAATTTCCATTCTTAAAACTTATCCTGTGCTAGCTCTCAGCTGGCCAAGTTTGTGAACTCTAGTTTGTGCTCTACTTTGAGACCCAAGATACATATTTGCTGTTATTTCTGAGTATTCTCTCAGTCTTCCTTCCCTCTTATTTTTGCCTCTTCTAGTAACTTTTTTTAAAGCACCAATGATTTTATTAGATTTATAAGTCACCATGAAAACAAAAAGGGGACTGGCAAAATGGTTGAGTAGGTAAAGACATTTGATTTTGTACCTACATTGTGGAGGGTGAGACTGATCCTAGTAAAATATCCTGACAGCAAGGCATGCACAGTGGCACAGGAACTCCCACATAAAGACACACATGCACACAAATAAATGAATAAATGGAAAAATCTGTATGAAAAATGACGTTACTTATATTGATGTTTCTCAATACATTATACATAGACAGGGTGTCATTAAATTGATACTGTATATAACCAGGCAGTGTCCATATTCTGAAAACTGATATTAACAAAGTGAATTGCAATGAGGAAGTGTTAGGGGTACATATTTATTTAGTGGCTCTTCCATTCTAGATAGCAATAAACAGTTAAGCAAATCCATTCTTTGTGAAAAATGACTTTGAATCATTTGGCTCAAATGTGACTGTCTGGACTGTCAGCTTTGTTAATAGGTGACATTTTGTCTGTTGATGAACAGCGTCGGGCTGGGAGGACTGACTTACATGCTTGGTGGAACGACAAAGTTAATGTTCTTTCCTTGTCATGACTTGAAGCTGTCTGTGAGATTATAAACAGATATTTGGTTCCTCTGTAGAACTCAGCTTTTATCTACCTTTGCTTACAGGAGCCCATTTCATCCTCACTAAACTATAATTTAAGAACTAAAAGTACCAATAAATAAATAAAAAGGTACCTGGGTTTTCCCTTTCTTTTTGTGAGGACCCCAGTGTACGTTGATGGTTTTTATTTTGTCCAGCTGAAAACAAGAGTGGATAGATGACATCACAGGAATTATAAAAACAGTAAAATAGATGTTAAATGCCTAAAGTTCATATAAAAGAGAAGTCTTCATAGCCAACATGTGAGAATGTGCATGAATTTTTATATAGGAGAAAAGAGTATTCTGCAGGAGAAAATACAAAGGAAAGAATATTTATAAGTATTAGAATGCCTTCTTTATCTGTAGTGTCCCCCTTACATTCAAAGATTTTTTTTTATTTTAGTGTAGGTGTGTTTGTATCTCGTGTACAGTATACCAGAGGACAGACAAGTGTGTCAGGTCCCCAAGTACGGGTTGTGAGCTGCCATGTGGGTGCTGGGAATCAGACCCAGGTTCTTTAGAACAGCCAGTGCCCTTAACTGCTCAACCATCTCCCCAGTCCCTCCCCCCTTACATTTTAAAACATATTTGAACTTACTAATGTAGTTCAGGTTAGTCTTGATGCTAGGACCTGCCCCCCTCCTCCGGCGCCTCTTTGATTTGATGTTTGCTTAGTCACTGTACCCTACAGTTTTAACAAAGTTGATTCTGAGCACATTTTACTCAGCTTGTTGGTGTTTGGAGCAGTGTACTCACCATTTTAGTGCTGCCCTCTTTAGTTATGTAACTTGAATTCTTGTTTGTTTTGTTTGTTTGTTTTTATTGGACAGTGCTGCTTTAAGGACATTCAGTTTTCAGTGAAAATTAAATCGGTTTATCTTGCATTAAGAGGAAGGAGTGTTTAAAATTTCAGAGGTCCCACAGTATCACAGTTTCTATTTCTAGACTAGTATGGCCTCTTAAGAGGAAGTTTCTAAACTGCTGTCTGTGAATAAAATGCTGGCAGTATTATGTAACTCTGTCTGTATGCACATCACTGAGGAGTGCTAAATTCTGACTGAATTCTCATTTTGACTAAGTCATCCTGTAGCATCTACATGCCAGAGTCACTCTTGAAAGGTATTTATAGAAGAATTTTAGCCATTTTATGTCTCCTTTATGTTTTTTATTTTATTACTCCCACCTTCACCTGTTCAGGTATTTATTAAATTCCTGGAGGTACTTCTAAGACTTTCAGGTGTTGGGTATATTTAGGACACTGAGATGGTGGTTTTTATACTCTGTGAACATATTCGGTTTTCCTCTTTGTTAGTCTGTTGATGAATCTGGGTCCTTGTCACTGACTTCATATCTTTCTTGTATCCCCAATTTGACTGCATTACCCTTAAGGCTGGCTGTTTACAGCCTGCTTCACTTACCTGCCATTAAATGCCAAAATGTTATATGACCTGAGCATGCATATAGCTAAATATTTGCCCCTAGATGAACCTAGAAAAGTATGTGTTTTTCATTTTTGCCAAATGAAGCTGTGTGTACAGAACCTTAGAGGGGTTCACAGTGTTTTCAGAAGTCCTAGCAATTAAATGGAACAGGTTTTGCTGTTCCATTCTGAGCAAAGGCCATCTTCCAATGTTGAGAGTAAAGGACTTTCCTTTTCAGGATGATCCCCAAATCTCCTTGAACAGTGATCTATCACCAAATGCTTTTGCCACTGATGCATGTAGCTTGAAAAGTATTACTTCATCCTTCCCATAAACCCACAATTGTCATTAATGTCTTTGGTAATACAGATAATACCAAGTAATAATGGCTGAGCAATATAATTTTTACTAAAGCTAGAAATGAGAATAGACTTGTGTGCCTTTTTCCTAGCTGGCAAGAAGGAATTTCTCAGATAGCTATATTAACCTATGTTAGAAAAATGGAGTGGTGTCTGCCTTGTGCTCTAAGTACTTATTATTAACCACATTAGTCATCAGATGTACATTATTTGAGGCTAGGATTCATATCCCACTTGGAAACATTTACAAAAATAATTCTCCTGCTTGTCTCTTCCTAGCTCCTCTCTTGTTTTACATCTTAGATATCCCACAAGAGAGCATCAGCCTTTCTTTAGGCAAGACTTTGAGCTGCCCCTTTAATTTCCACAGAATGGTTACTTGGTTTCATGAGATATGCCTAGCACCCTCAGAAGGACCACATGTTGTGTGTTCTAGAAAGGAGTGTGAAAAGACTGCAGTGTTGGAGCAAGTTAGACATAGGATGTTATAAGTAGTAAATAGGTGGGAAACAGTTTCCAAGTTGACAGGGTGTGTGTGTTATGTAGAGTGTAGTAACCGGTTTGGGCATAATGGAAGAAAGAGAGCTGCTGAACTGCTGAGTGAGAGAATGTTTGTATTTTAAATTTTGATGGATATTCATAAATTAAAATTATCTTTTAAAACCTATCATACTAATTTGTATTTTCATATCCTCACTGTCTCTTGAGCTAGCAAATGTCCTGGTATTTGGTCATCTCTAATTTGCATCCTTTTAATTATAATTAGATTTGTTTTTATTTTATGGCCTGTGGGTATTACTCATAAACTTATTTTTTTCCCTTTGAGTTATCTTCCTTGTTTACTGATTTTTGAGTTGTCTTATTTTTCTTGTTGTTTTCTAAATTCTTTGAGAACTTAATACTTGCATAGAGTTTTGGCATGCCTTTTGTTTTACTTGCTTGCTTGTTTGTATTATTTGTGGTAAAGAAAACTAATATATCTTTCATTTATTTTTGTTTTTCATTTCACCCCTGGCTCCCAAAGGTCTTAAACCTAACTAAACCTTGAAACATAGCAACCTTGAAAGTGTGACTGCAGTTAGCATTGCTGTGGAGAGCTTGTCTTGGATTACCTGAATGGGCCCAGTCTAATCACATAGGTTCCTAAAAGTGGTAAACTTTCCCAGTGGTGGCACCGTGATCAGAGAGAAGTTACTTCAGGAAGATTCATATGAAAAAAGAGTTCCTTGCTTTGAGGGGAGAAGGGGCTGAAGAATGTTACTGGCCTCTAGGAGCTGTTTCTCTGCTGGATCCTCTTGAAAGGAGTGCAGCATTGCGATTATGTTGTTTTTTACCCAAACTATGAACTTCCAAGTCACAGAGGTGTATAAATTTGTGTTATTTTAAACTACTTAGTTGGCATTTTTTATATCAATAGCAACAGTAGAAGTGTGTGTGTATTTCCACCAATTTGATGCTTGCTTTTGTTACTTTATTACCTTGTTTATGGTGTTTTCTTGTATAGGAATGTGTAATAGTTAAATCTATCTTATTTTGCTGCGCTTTAATCTTTTTCTTTTTCTTTTACCCTGAATTCTAGTATTAATGTTGGCTTCTCTTTGCCCCCCTCCCCCTTCTCCCTCTCATCATCTCTATGCTGGACCAACCTAGGTCTTGAGAATGTTACGGTTTGTAGCCAGAGATCAGTGTCAGTTTTCTTTAATTGCTCTCTACCTTATTTTATGAGACAGGGTCTCTTCCTAATGAGTCTGGAGTCCAGCTATGCTAGCATTACAGGTGCTTTATTGTGCCAGGCTTTTTATGTGGGTGCTAGACATGCAGACTCAAGTCATCATGTTTGTTTGGATGGCAAGAACTCTATGGACTCACCTGTCTCCCATGGTTCTTCTGGGTTTTTTTTTGTTGTTGTTGTAGTTTTTGTTTTTTTGTTTTGTTTTGTTTTTGTTCTTTGTTTTCTTTTTTTTTNTTTTTTTTTTTTTTTTTTTTTTTTTTTTTTTTTTTTTTTTTTTTTTTTTTTTTAAGGACGGACCTTAGTATGTAGCCCCGGATGGCCTTGAGATTATAATTGTTCTACTGTATTCTTCAGATTTGAGATTATGGACATCACCTGCCAGTTTTTAATTGTAAACTCTGGAAAGCTGATGATATTGTCAGTCAGAACTTTGATTCATAAAATAGAAGTAATTCAACACCTCTATTCTTAAGATTAAAAAATGAATTCTGCTTCTCTTTGAGGGCTTTCCAGATGCCTAACTTGGTTAGATATGTTTCCATTCTCTAAACAATTAGTGACAGAATTAAAAAATTGATTATTCTTAGCTATAGTTAATAATGTTTAAAAGTTTTGAGAAGGGCACTGGCTTCTGGGTTTCTTCCACAAAACCATAGTGAATACAAAATGAGACATTTTCAGAATGCTCATACTATTAACATAGAAAGTTAATTTAATCAGATCATTATAAGAACATTTATTAGCCATCTGAGTATGAGTATACACAGTGCTAAGCATTTCAAATCATCTTCATTTATTTCTCATAATACTGTGATAATAGGCATTACCTTACTTTACCTGTCAGGAAATCGTGATAGGGCAAGCATAAGGTTATCATAGTTAACTGGTGGGATCGCTTTAAAACTTGAGATGTTTTTATTTCAAAATGTGGTTTTAAAAATTAGAATGTAGAAACAGTTTAAAAAAATCAGATCTTGGTCTTTAATTCAATTCCATTGGTGAACAAAGAAGCCAGAAATACACATTGTACAGAAGAAAACATCTTTAGCTGGTCAAAGTAGAAAGCTGTGTGAAGAATGTAAATAGATCCATATTTATTACCTTGCCCAAAACACATCAAGTTTGGGCAATGGCATCAAGGACTCAGCACAAGGCCATATACCCTGAATCTGATAGAGGAAATATGGGGAATAAACTAGTTATCTGGGAAGAGTGTACCTCAGTTGCCCACATAAAATAGGCCTGTGGACATGGCTGTGGGACATTTTTTTGGTTTGTAATTGAAGTGGAAGGGCCAAGCTGGTGAGTGGTAGGTACCATGCCTGGGCAGATAGTCCTGGGTTATATAAGAAGCAGCTTTGCTCATGCTCTCTGCTTCATTCCTGCCTTCAGTTCCTGCCTTGACTTCCCTCGATGACAGATAAGTCAGACAGATGAGTTGGATAAGCCCTTTCGTACCCCAAGTGTTTTTTGGTCAGTGTTTTTTTCACAGCAGCAGAAACCATGCTAGAATACTCAGGCATAAAGAACATATAGGTATATGCATATAAACATTGCATATTATTTGAGTTCCCTTTAGTGTCTGTTACTCATTCTTTTTGAGCAAATTAGTATTGTGCCTATATACGATACTCTAGGATTACATTCAGTCACACGCCACTACCCTCTTTTTTCTCTCTCTCCTTGGTGACTGACCTCCTCTGGCCCCTTCCTACATTCTTGTCTCTACATCCTCCACTTTCCTGGTCTTTACTTGAGAGGGCTATTGCAGCTCTGTGTGTATGATTGTATCTGAAACAGGCCCCACCACATTTCTCCCATCTTTCACTTCCCATAGTCCTTTCAGCTGTTCTTTGCTATGTTTTCAAGACTTCAGTGGACGTGACATACATGTACTATTTGGGGTGAGTATTTAGCAGCCACCTATTCTCAGAAATTTTGGGTTTCTGCTTTAAATATCACTAACTTCAGAAAGGATTCTCTGAGGCCAAGAGCTGCATTAGTCTATGTGTATAAATACAGATATTTAGAAGGTAGTTTATCTGTGAGTCCCTAAGGCAAAACAACAGGAGATTTCCTCTAGGCTTTTGACTTTACTATCTATAGATTTTGGAAAACCAGGAGGCCTGACTTGGTACTCAACACAATACTATTTGGTATTGATGGTTACTACATGGGAATTGTTTCATCTACTTTTAAACTTACTAGTGCAGAAGAGTAATTTGGACTTGGAATTTTCTCACCATACTTACTACTTAATTTTCTTACTCAAGTGGGAGAGTAACTACCATCATTAGGATTAGTACAAGATTCTGAGAAAGACCAGACACAAATAAATCTTTCCCATGCTTACTGCATTTAGCATTCTGTTATTGCAGTTGCAAGTAATAATACTTAGCATAGTGTACAAGGCTTAATTATTGACTGTTGAGCCGAATGTTGTGGTATTTGCCTATAATTCCAGCATCCAGGAACTGAGACAGAAGGCCCTAAGTTTGAGGGAAACCTGGGCTTCGTAGTGAGATCTTCTCTTACTCCCCCTTCCCAAATAAAGGGGATATTAGTTATTTCTGTTTGTTATGTCTTTACTCGAGAGGTGTGAAGCCTCTACAGACAGGAAAGGGAACATAGTTTTTCCTTTTTGTTTATGTACATGACATATAAGTAGTGTTCATTAGATGAATGAGTTGTAATATGGTTCTCTTAGTATCTGCATTAATATTTGGATGGTAAATGTGTGCCTGAAATAAGCCATAATGAATACTGAAAAAAAGTACTTTGCCTTTGTAAACATACATGAGGGGAACACACACATACACACACCCACAGAGCTAATTCTTGTACTGAATACACCTTATAGGATTCTAGGACTTTTTGATTCATGGGGAAGAGGAACAGTTAATTATCATTTGCTTTAGGAAAATGATCGTTTTCCTCTCCAGTACACAGATTACTTTCATATCTTCAAGATTTTTCTTCATCCTTTTGTATTCATTTCCTATTGGTACTGGGACAAATTACCAGAGATCCAGTGTATTTAAGGTAATAGAAATGTGTTACATTGTTGCTTGGAGGCCAGAAATTTAAATGAAACTTTTAGTAAGCTCACATAAAAGTGTGAGTCAGTTGGTATATTGTAGAAGAAGATAGAGTCAGAAGCAGAGAGGAAGGAAAAACTAGGAAAACAATTTATTTTACAAGCTTTCAGACAGTCAACCAAAGCATAAACCACAGATAGGCTAGATTAGAAATATTCTGAGCTAGACCTAAGAGAAGTGAGAGCAGTACAAGAAATTCTGTTTTGTGTAGCCATGGTTCTTAAATTAATTGAAAAGTTGTGGTTAAAACTATGCTATCTCCAGAAAAGGAAGTAATATATGGTTAAATAGCTTTATCTTTCATTACAGGTGTGTGTGTGCTGTCTGTGTGAGGCAGAGAGATGACTCAGTGACTAGGAGCTCCTAATACTATTTAAAACTACAAAGAAACACAGTTTGGGAATTCTTAGTTCCTTCCAAGAGTTCTATAAATGGGACGTTAAGAATTTCTGCTTTAACACTTGGGAAGGCAGGCCCTGCACCTCATCTGGGTATTATAGTGTTGGTAGGGGCACAGGTGAACTGGCCTGGAGAATATGGGAGATTTTGCCCTGCCCTTCATCTACCATACAGTGGCATGAGGGGGAGAAAGATTGCCCCCCCACACACACCTGAGGCGGGTGGGAGAAGAGCTGGCCCCAAGGTCATAAGAGGGGGAGAGCTGCCTCTGCTCCTCGTCAGAGTAGGCCTTGCACCTCACCTGGGCAACACAATAGAGCTAACCCAGGTGGTGGCGGTTTGTGTTAACCAGTCTCTAAGCTCGTGGGAGAACTGTCCTCAGTACTTGTCTCTCATGCAGTGGCCTGGGCAGGGAAGAGATGGCCTCCCTTACCCCTCACCTCTTGCCACTTGTGACAGATGAGGGAGCCTACCCTCCAGCTGCAGCACTCAGGAAAGCGGGCCTGTTCTTACCTGGGCAGCACAGTAGAGCTGACCATATTGTCAGAGGAGGAAGTATGGGTAAGCTGGCCCTGAGGGTGTGAGAGTGGGCTAGCTGACAACACCCCCTTGTCTGCCATGTGGTGTTGGGGGAGAGGGAAAGATGCCCCCCACTTGCCACTGTCACCTTTGGTGGGTGAGGGAGCTGACCCTCTTCCTTACAAGTTGCCACAGTCAGGAAAAGTCGACCCTGCATCTCTCCTGGGCAGCACAGTAGAGCTGACCCTATTAACAGGCGTGCTAGTGAACCTAGAAAGAAAGTGAGCCTGGGAGGTGGGGTGGTGATCTGGCCCTGCCCCTCATCTGCCATATGGTGGTTTGGGTGGGGGCATATCTCCATGCCCCTCCCCACCTCCCACCCCTGCGTGCATGCCTGTAGCAGTTAGGAAAGCTGCCCCTGAGGTCATAAAGAGTGAGAGAGCTGTCCCTGCCCCTCACCAGCTGCAGCACTCTGGGAGGGTGGCTCCCACATACCAGGGCAACACAGTAGAGCTGACCTTGAAGATGTAGGTGTGGGAGTGCCAACCCTGAGGGTGTGAAAGCAGAACTGGCTCCACCCCTTGTTCATCTCTGCTAGGGGTAAACTAGCCAGGCCAATGCTGGAGAGCTGGCAGGCTAACCAACCCTGCAACAGGCCCAGAACCAGGGTTATGAGTTGGCCCACTCCAACATCCACACCATCTGTGATCTGTGGGTGCGCACGAAAGGGCCGGTCCTGCAGACTCAAAGCTTCAGGATCTCCATGACACAGGGCAAAAACAGGATATCCAAGAGGAGTCAGAATGAGGGCCCAGCATTGATAGTGTAGCAAAAACCAGAGAGCTCAAACCAGACTGATGACTCTGCAATGAAAACTTGCAAGTAAAGATACATGGATAAAAGGGTTTACTGTGTGACTCTTTTTTTCTCTTAAATTTTATTTTTGGGGAGAGGGGAGGTTGCAAGGCCAAGGGGTGGATACAAAATGAATGGGATCGAGATGCATGATGTGAAAGGCACAGTGAGTAAATAAAAAGAAAGTTTAAAAAATTTCTGCTTTCAAATTTTCTGGTCTAAAGAGCAAGAAAATTTTAATAGATAATATCCAAGCCCTATTACTAGGGTAACAGTTCCCTGATAAGTAAGTTTTACAATAATCCTTTTAAAAAGGTTTAAAAAATTAGTTGTATTTGTTTCTTAGGAGGTTTTGTGCCATGGCATGGGAGTAGAGATCATAGGAGACCTTGGGAGAAATATGTTTTCATCTACCACATGGGTCTTGGGGATGAAACTAAGTTCATTCAAGCTTGATGGCAAGCATCTTTACCTATTGAACCATCTCACTAAACCCCCAAAAGTGGTAGATAGCGGACTTGAGTCCTGTAAGAGCATTGCGTGCTTTCTAAGCAGCAGATTTATCTCTTCACCCCTTTAGTATCTTAAGTAAATCATACACTTACTACACACGTAGGGAAGAAGCAAAACTACACTACTGTTTCAGAAACGAAAATGAAACTCATGCAAGCCCAATTACAGTTCTTTAAGAGTCAGTGTTAATGCCACAGTACCTGGTAACAACTTTTTCTAGTTGCTTAGTTAACAGAATATTATTTGCTAACAACAAGATAAAATACAGAACTTCAATTTAACACAGTTAACTTTTACCTCTGTGCTAGTCATCTTTCCATTGTTGTGAAAAATACACGAGAAAAACAACTTTAAAGGAAGAAATCTTATTTTGGCATAGAGTTTTAGAGATCTCAGTAGATGATCATTTGGCCCAGGAACTTTGGGTCTGTGGTAGAGTAGATCATATGCCAGAGAACTCATCTAACAGAGCTGCTTAACCTTGGTGGGCCAGGAAGCAAAAAGGGGAAAAGAACAAGGGTCTCAGTGTGTCCTCTGAGGTCGTGTTCCTATGACTTTCTTCCTACAGTCAGTCCCACTTAGAAAGTTTCAGCTCTGAAGAGCGGTATCAACTGAAGATCAAGCGTTTAACACAGAAGCTTTTAGGACCAGTGTTATTTTCTGGAGATCATGGGGTTTAAGGCAACATCTTAGAGGCAGAAAGTGGATTGTTAGGAGACAAAAGGTTCCTGTTTTCTTGATCTAGGACTTCCTAGTTTCCAGAACTAGGGGAAATAAATCTGTTCGTTTAGAAATTGCGCAGTCTTGTGTTATGCTGTAGTAGCTAATTCTACTATATGTGAATGAATACTTTAAAACAGTTGTTAAAATGAGAACAGAGATCAGAAGTTTAGGTACTATATTAGTTTTAAATTAAAAACAAAAATGAAGAAAATCCTTTAAGAACTCCTTCATTTACCTTAAAAGAATCTAGCCTCCAGAAGCTGTTAATAATACAGCCTTTGTGATCCTGGCCCTGAACAGTTCAAAGGGAAGATTGGCAGTAGACTGAAGAGCTGGGTACTGAAAGCGTAGGCACATAGTGGTTCCCTGTAAAGCCAGTGCCATCACAGCTTCTGTAACTTACGTTGACTAGCGATAGAAAGTCATCAGTGCCTGACTTTGAATAAATAGAGGGGCAACCTTAGTTTAAATGTTTTGCTGTCATCTACTTAAATACAGCATTTACTGCAGGTCAAGGACTGTTTGCTTATAATAAAGATGGGTGCTATTACTTCAAAGATTAGTTAGGCACAGAAGGTTTGATATCTTCCCAGAGGTCACATACCTAGTTAGTATGTGGCCAAACCTAGATCCAAATTAAGGACATTAGACTAGAATCCCCCCCCTCTTTTCTTCTTCTCCTTCTCCCACCCCCCTCTTTTTAAGACAGGGTCTTACTATGTAGCATTGGCTGGCATGGAACTTGCTATGTTGACTAGATTGTGTTGGAAGCCATTCCATTATACAAAGTTCAGTCTGCCTCTGCCTCCAGAATATTAGGGTTAAAAGTCTGTGCCATCATGGTCCACCAAAGCCTCACTCTTAAATCACAGTGCAGGGCATTGTAATATACTTTGTTAAAAGACTTGTATCCAGAATATATAAAGAACTTCTAAGGAAATAATTTTAAAAATGGTCAAGCAGGGAATGGTGACACGTACTTTTAATTTCAGCACTCAGAAGGCAGAGGCAGGTGGATCTGTGAGTTTTAGGGCAGCTTGCTCTACATAGCTCATTCCAGGCTATTCCGGGCTACACAATGAGACCCTGTCTTTGAAAAGAGAGAGATGAAAAGATTTAAAAAGATAACCACATGACCAAATGAAAATGCTGTTAGCTTCCATTAATCTTAAGAAAAATAAAACAAAAAAATGACAAATAGCACTATAATGTACATAGTGCAATAAGATTTAAAATACTGAAAACATCAGATATTAGGGATAATAGAACACAAGCTGTCATTTTTTGATGGAATGTATAATTGCAACTACTTTGGAAAACAATTTGTAAACTTTTTATATAACTAACCATGCAGCTGTCTTGTGACCTAATAATTGCATTTCTCAGTAATGAAGAGACATAAAAGCATTGCTAATAACAGACTGGTATAGTCCCTGCCAGCTACATAGTGAGTTCTAGGCCAGCCTGGGTTACATAGGACCCTGTCTCAAAAAACAGGATTAAAGAAAAAGATCTATATATGAGCTTGATCATAACTTAAAACCGAAATGATCCAAGTTCCTGTCAGTGTAAGAAAGAGAAATGGATCACCTAGGAGACTCTTTAGTAAAATTTACAAAATAAACTTCTGATACACTTAATGTAGTGAGTTAAAAAAGTATAATGATAATACTACTTGCTTCAAGGTATATGAAGGCTTTAGCATGGGCCAAGCTGCAAATTATAAGTAAAAACAAGGCATGGGGGGATCTTTAATGTGGCGGTATCTTAATTTCCATGATGGTTCTACATATCTTGTCCCTTTGGGCTTCTACAAGTTAAAGTGTAAATGAAATGAATTTCCATCAACAGGCATTTCTTTTTCACATTTTTGGAGGATGAGAAATTGAAGATTAAGTTGTCTGTTTGGAGTTCTTTTTCAAGACCATAGGTGGCCCCCTCCTAGCTGTGTCATCACATGGGAGAAAGAATGAGGTAGCTTTAAGAGTTCGTTTTCTAAAGCTGATCAAATCATGAGGGTTTTGCTTTCATGACCCAAATATCCCACTGCCTCATGCCCTCATCTTTGGGTTTAGATAGCAATGCGTTCTGGAGGGACACAAACACATGTACCGAGCTGCACATGTACACATCTATAGACTTTGGTGGTGCCTCTGTATTTAAAGTGGATGCATGCTACTGTGTATGAAGTTACCTCAATAAAAAAAATAAAGATTCGCATGGGAGGGCTTGAAAGGGAGTAAAGGGAAGAGGGGAATTACTGTCATTAGATTTTATAATTTTTAAAAATTAGAAAAATAATGAAAACAATAGAAGCTAGGGAAGAGCTTTTGGACAAGTGCAGTGCCATATGAACGACAAGCAGCTTAGAGCATGCAGAGATACATTAAAAGGTACAGAACTGTTGTGTAGAACTTCAGCTAATAATTATGATTAGCCACAGATCTAAGTTGTATCCCCTATACTTTTCTAAGCTTGCATGGTTCTTTATGAAGACTTAGAGATTATTTATTAATAATCAGTAAAAGTTTTAAAACTGAGGGCTTATATGTTAGTTGTATAGGACAATTAATGCATTAAGTGACTATCCTAGGTTTTATGTCAAAAGTCATTAATTTGAGGAGAACATTATGAAATGGAACTAGTCTCATAAGAGTAGAATGGAGCAAAATGAAGGCATGAAAGGTTTCCACAGATACGTTTGATTGATGACTAACCAAAATATCCCTCTGTGATTTATAAAAATGATGTGGGCTCCCCATTCATTGGTAGGAGATTTTAAAAATGGGCTTCTAAGTCTAAGCATGCTTATTTCAACATTTTGTGTATAATGTATTCCAGAAAAGTTGGGGATTTAGAAACAAATGAACTAAAATAAATACAGCAGTATTTTGTCCTTGTAATGTTGCAGCAAATGAATAAATATAGGCAAGGTGACAAATTCTCTTTTGGATATATGATCACATATACAGCGTGATCCAGATATGCTCTATTTACCAAAATGATGAATTAAAATAGTCCTGTAGTCTTATTAATGAGTTGAACCTTTAAAATAAAGAACAACCTTCAGTTTGTGGGTTTCCCCCTTTCAGTTAGTTTTTTTCCCCCTATGGCTTATTATGGAAGTAAGTAATAAACATACTACTTGCTGCATAGCAATTACTGTGGTCTTTGGCTTCTCAAACAAAACATGCTGGCTTTCTTATTGTTTATGGAAAAGCTAATTTCTTATCTTTGTGTCTGTTTTAGTAATAGTTATGCACGAGTGCGAGCTGTGGTGATGACCAGAGATGACTCAAGTGGTGGATGGCTACCACTCGGAGGGAGCGGACTGAGCAGCGTCACTGTCTTCAGAGTCCCTCATCAAGAAGAGAATGGCTGTGCAGACTTCTTTATCCGTGGAGAGAGACTCAGGGACAAAATGGTAATGATTAATACAGCTATCAATGTAATTTTAGGATACTTTCTAAAGAAATGTATTATCTGTTTAAAATTCTGGTATATCATTTATGTCACTTAATTTTGCCTGTGACTCAATGTTTATTTCTTAGGAGTTGTTTTTATGTTTATGTTAAAGACAACAATATGTGCCTTGTCTGGCTGGATCTGACAGTAATGTACACATATTGTATGGGGCTGCTGCTTTACTGTATAGATTAACTCCAGAATGTTCATGAACAGCTCTTTATCCTTCCCCACTTTGGGCCAGGGATCAGCAATTCCTAGTCTGAAGGACAGATTCAGGCATGCCACCTGTTCTTTTTATTTTTTATTTTTATTATTATTTTTAATTCAGACCATGAGCTGATGATGTTTTCTTGTCGGGGTGGGGTAGGGTGTTGTTTTAAACATTTTCAATGATTTGATGAAAGTTGATGAGCTTATGGTGGCTCATACCTGTAATCTCAGTTGTTAGAAGGCTGAGGCGGGAGGATTATGATGTTTAAGGTCAGCCTGGGATACATATTTCTGTGCTGTGCTGACCTACACAGTTAGACTTTATCTAAAAAAGCAAGGCTTAGTAAAGTCAAAGAATCATAATTTTGTGACTTTAAAAATTAGGTGGAATCAAATTTTAGCATCCATAAATACTTCACTTAAAAATTATTTGCATTTTATATATATGGATGTTTTGCTTGCATATTTTTTGTTCATACCCTCTCCAAATCTACAACGTAATTGTTACAGCCCACGCATTTGTTATAATTTTCTTTATAGTCATACCAATAATAATTGGCGGCTTCGGTAACTGATTAGTTCCCTTTATAATTGGAGCCCCAGACATAGCATTCCCACGAATAAACAACATGAGCTTCTGACTCTTGCCTCCATCATTTCATCTCCTGCTAGCATCATCTATAGTGGAAGCCGGAACTGGAACAGGCTGAACTGTATACCCACCACTAGCCGGTAATTTAGCACACGCAGGGGCATCAGTAGACCTGACTATTTTTTCTCTTCACCTAGCAGGTGTGTCCTCAATCCTTGGGGGCATATCTGGTGCCTTCAAAAACCAGAAGAGGGTGTTGGCTCCCCTGGAACTAGAGTTACAAGTGGTTTTGAGCTGCATGTGAGTGCTGGGAATGGAATTCTTTGTCCTCTGAAAGAGCAGTCAGTGCTCTTAAGTACTGTGCCATCTCTCCAGCCCCGTACAGATTGTCTTGACTTTGGCTGAAGTCATGGATTATTGTAACTGCTGTCATGCTATAAAGGCAGTTCAATAGCGGCAACAGAGGCCTTAAGTGTGTGGCCTCTTAAAGAGAAACTTTGCTTACTTCTGCCTCTGGGATCTCAGGTTTTATCTATTCCCCATTTTTTTTTATTAATAAAAAGGCATAAGATTATCTACTGGCCAGTCTGAATCTCAACAAAATTATTTTTCACCTTTGTGGATGTTTTCTTATATTAAAATATTTAAAAATGATAATCTAGTTCTTGGTGTTAGTTGTCCTTTTTAAATTACTGTGGACAGCTTATTCTCATTTTATCTGAGAAACAAAAACTACAGCGTATAAGTTGAGTAACATTAGTGTCATTTCTGTGTCAAGGAAAGAGCAAATACGTAGAAGCAAAATAGAAATAGTGTTGAAAATTTCTTAAGATCCTTTAACTAAAATTCATTTAAATTTATTTGTTAGATGAGTTCATAAGCATATTTAGCCTTTGTTATTTCTGTCAGATGTTTGAGATGTACATGAACATTTTGAATGTTCTTTTTTTAGGTTGGGTTTTGGATTTCATAATGTTTTTAACTGATGGATCTTTTCAGTAACTTAGAAAGTTGCTAATCTTTGCCCAGATTTCTCCCATAGTTAGAATTATCCTATATCATCTTGAAATCCTCCCAAGACCACTGTTTTGTGGTTTTATGATTACTTCTTAATGGTACACATGACACAACAGATTACAGTTAACTAGAATATGTTTAGTTTTGAGGAAAACACCAGTTAAATCAGAGGAAAATGGAATAAACTTAATGTGTCACCTTATAAAGTTTAAAGGTGGTTCTTTGCACACATAGAATGGTGTCTGCATATTTTAAACGTGGAGATGCTAAGTAGTGACCATAGATGTTGCAAGTAGTTTGTCCTAGAGTGTAGTAATAAGAGGGAGCGGGCCCTGCTTTTCGTCCCGCCCAGCTCCCGCACGGCTAGCTCATACCCGGAAATAACGACACACCAATTGTATTCATTTAAGCACTGCCTGGCCCATTATATCNTATTAACCAATGAAAGTAACACATACACAGATGACCCTCCTACATCACTAGAGTATAATATTTCTAATTTGATAGCTGAGTATTTTTAAAAATAAGTTGTTGATTTTAGAAACTATGTAAAGAGGAAGGATATAAAATGTTTCTTCAGGAATGTTTGGTAATAAATATTTTAAAAAAAATAGAAGGCAAATATGGAATAAAATTTGGAGGAGAAATATTTTTAAGTAAGAGCATATCAATAGGAAAAGATGACCTAAATATAAGATATGGATTATTAACGTTAACTGAGGAACCCAAACAGTATAATTTGAAGTGAGGCTGGTCTGAGGTAGGTAGCTCAGGTTGATGGAGACAGTGAGTGTTCAATATGTAGCTCTTTCATACAACTGCAAACAATGAACCTGGGATTCAGAAGACAATCTTATTTTCAACAATAGGAAATCAGGGAATGAGGAGAAAGGGAAAGAGGGAGAGCGCACACATCTTCCTCCTGGGATAGAGGATCATCCATGATGGCTAGTGACTAGATGGGTTTTTCTGCCAGAAGTACTGACCTCATGAATCAAAGCATTTGTTGTTTTACTTAACTGTTGACTGTTTGTGATGCAGGGACAATAAGCAGTTCAAATATTGGCCTTGAGGAGACATTGCATACAGTTGGAAGGTTGCAATGTTTGTTTCAGAGATTAGCTATAGTGAAGCGTTCTAGGTTGTGAGGACTTAGGGACAAAGATAGCAATAACTCATGGGTGTGTCTTGAAAATACCAAAGTAGACAGTCTCAAGGCAAAGGAGACAGGAGCATTAAAACCAAGAGATAATAAATAGTCTTTCTAAGATGAGAGTGTCCATTCTATGACTTATTTTGTTGATTGGTTTTAATTCTAGCACTCCTATTTTCTCAAAAGCTCCCTGAATGCAAATCTGGAAATACATAAAATTCTTTCCAAATTGATAATTATTTTGAAGGTTTTCCTAGTAAATAAACATTGTATTTTGATAGTTTTCCATGTGAGAAGTTGCTAGAAACTCTCCTGTACTCTTTTGTGGGCTGAATCTTAGCATTCAGTCCATTTGATGAATTAAAGAAGTGAAGTTCTTGTTTCTTAGACTCCTGAATGAACTTGTACCCTTTAAGAAAATAAATAATAGGAAAAGTTGCACATGGCCACAGCTGACCAAGACACATACAAGGTGTATTTAAGAATGTTTACAAGAATTTAGAAACATTTACATGAGTTAAGAAAACCAGCCCCCTCCTCCCAAGTGATGAACAGAGCCTTGCTTCAACAGAAGACTGACTTCCCAGCCTTTGATTTGTGATTACTTGTTATGCTTCCCATGCAAGAGGAGGATACAGGGAGGCCTTCCTAAAACAAGAGAATTGTTTTAGGGTGCTTTGAAAACAAGAACAAGGTTATAAAATAGCTGCCAATGTAAACAGTGATTGCAAATGTAATTTTGAAATGAAAAGAGGAAAGATGCTTGTTTTTAGTATGGGAAGTTGCTGAGGAGATCAAGGAATATTTTTAGAATTAATGAGTAATTAGATTGTGGATAAACAATCTATAAAAGCTAAAATTTCACTAAAATACTTTTTCTTTTCTTTAACAACAATGGTATTTATAAAAGTTTTTTTTTTGCCTTCTATTGAGGACCAGGACAAAATTAGAATATTTCCTGGGAAGAAGATAAAATAATTATACAACACTAGTCACTTTGACCCTGACCCCTTTTCTATGTTAGGGAATCTTAAAACTCTGGGTTGAACTTAGTAAAAGCACAAAACAAGAATTTTCCTGCTAAACTTTCCCATGAGACTTCTGAATTGCTTCACTGTCAAATGGCAGTACTGTAGGAGTGTGCTCCACTAAAATCTAAAGGACTTCACCAGCTTTTACTTAGGGTTTGGCCTCCTTGGCAGTCCTGTCTCCTGAAAGACACTGTTGTGTGAACTGGAATATCACAGTTGGGAAGAGGGAGGAGTGGGAGTAGAGGTGTTGTGCTATTTCTGTGTGCCGCCCTCAGCTAATCACAGCCTCTGACTTCCACTTTCAGCTCTGACCTTCACAATTGCTCCCCAAAGAAGCTCTTCCACCTCTGTGCCTTCTCATTCTTCCTGAGGCCTTTTGTTGTCTTGACCTTGGTCCTCTTTCCAACAGGTTCTTCTGATATGGTTGATAGTCAGGGCCATTCTGTTCCACTTGGGGCTCTGTAGTTTTGTCCTTAAATTTTATGCCTATTCAATTACTTTGCCTGTAATTTTCTCCTAAGCTCACTAAATTCCTATGTCTTTAGCATTTTTATCAGCATTGTTTTTTCCTAGCTTGTAAATTATTTTCTTATCCATTCTGTGCTAGGCAATAAGTTGGTAAATTTTTATATCAAGTATAAAAGCAACATCATACAGCATGCCCATTTCCCATTTAATAACTACATTTTTAAGCTTAGAATATATTGAGATTTTATAAACTGGTTGGCCTATTAGCTCAGGCTTCTTATTAACTCTTATAACTTATATTAACCCATAATTCTTATCTATGTTAGCCACTTGACTTGGTACCTTTTATCAGTGAGGCATTCTCATCTTGCTTCCTTTGCATCTGGGTGGTGACTGCAGACTGAGTCTTCTCTTCCCAGCATTCTGTTCTTGTTGCGGGCCTCTACTTCCTGTCTGGTTGCCCCGCCTCTACTTCCTGCTTGGCTACTGGCCAATCAGTGTTTTATTAAAGCAGTATAACTCGTAAATCTTTACAGGGTGCAAGATCATTGTCCCACAGCAAATTGGGATTATGAAAATGAATTAAGAAATCTCAGTTCTCACAGTATATACATTCTAATGAAACGAAATATTAAACAACATGCTAGGTAGTGCTGGAGGAAATGGTGTAGGAAGTTTTTCTGTCAGGAACTTGGGTAATACTCGGAGTAGCCAATGACAGGTTGACTGAGAAGAATGGGTAACATTTGTGTGAAGATGATTTATATTTTAGTTTGTATGTTGAAGTTTCCATAGCTTGAGCATTCTTAAAGTAGACTACGGTTGTGGTGTTAGTTTTGGATAGTATATAAAATCTCAGACATTTTGGATTTGGTAAGTGGAATCAAAATATTTGTTAACAGTAGTCATTGACGTAGGGATGAACCATGATATGTGATCTCTACTGCTCCACCAGATTTTCTTACTTGATTTTTGTTGTCCTCCTCTGTATCTTTTTTACTTTGCCACAGAGAAGCCTCCTATTTTTTTTTATTGCCCAGTTTTATGTAGTTCTATTTTTCAATAATTTTCCTACAGAGAATCTTATTTTCTTATGTCAAAAGAAAATGATCTGGCCTTACCATTTTGTCTCATCTATTTAGCTGTATCTTTCTCAAGGATAGACTATCAGGTATTTTCATGTTATTGCTTGAGTACCTATAGATCAGCTGAAGCAATGTATATTAAACTTCAGAATATGCATACTCTTACAAGTATGAACCAATAGCCCCAGGGTTAAGAGCTCTGGCTGCTCTTTCAGAGGACCCCAATTTGATGACTAGAACCCACATGGCAGATCTCAGCAATCTGTAATTCCAGTTCCAGAAGAAATAGTGCTCTTTTCCTGACCTTTATGCCCCAGGCATGAGCACAGCATATCGACAGACATTCATGCACATAAAATAAGTATTTAAAATTTTTAATAAAAAAAAACACTGTAGAAAGGAAGACTGTAAGTAGATGCCCACATGTCCCCAGGTCCATTTTGTTGCCACAATACAAAAGTAGAGTACTTTGAGAAAATCAGCTTTGCTATGAATAAATGGAATTGGGACAAATGCCAGCATTTGTCCTTACCTGTGCATTTCAGGGTCAATTCACCAATGGCAGAAGTAAATTACGCTTTCAGTATCTTTGTGAACACTCTTAAGTTTTGTGAGTTTCTTTCAAAAGTAGTTTTACAGCAGTTACTTGTTTAACGTGGCTGATGCCTCTTGAAGAGGCAAATCCCTGCCTCTTACCATTACTGTTTGCTATGTTTTGGAGCCTTGTGATAGCTGGTTCCTGAAAGTTAGGATTGGGAGCTAGCTAGTTACCCTTTTGGCTGCCTTTATTTCCTTTTTCAGACAGCTTCACCTTTTGTAGTTTGACCTTTCTTTAGCCCGTGCTTCACATATCTTAAAATTCAATTGTCTGTTTTAAATGATGATCATCAGTCTGTTCATTATTTACTTGGTTTCTTTGGATTCTACTACACTGAACTGATTTATACTGGTATGGTGGGTCACACTTGTCAGTTAGGTTGGCTTCATCTTTCTCTTTAGTGCCCAATGCTAGTGCTTCATACTAGGTCTCCCATTCTAATGTGCTCTGTTTATTTTTTGAATTGTAGGCTGTTTTCTTGTTTCACTGTTTGTGGTACTGGATATTGAACTTAAGACCTTATATTTATTAGGCAAAAACTTTACTACTGAGCTATACTTCTGTTAAGGCTATTAAAGTTTTGTAGCCGTCTTGATTTCTGAATTAGAGTCCAAATTTTTATTTGAAATTATTGGTGCTGCATGCTAGCTTTCTCCACTACTTTTATTAGACTCTTAATTATAACCTGGCTATCCACACTTTTAGTTGATTGATTAATTAATATCACTCCTGTCTGAATTTAATCATTCACTGTTGTCTTTTCATGTTCTCGGCTTCCTGTTCAGGCTGCCATAATACAGTATTGCTTGAGTAGCTTATGTTTTTTGCAGTTGTGGGTGTCACAGAGTCAGATCAAGGATGTTGCCTGCTTATGTTTCTAATGAGGGCACTTCCTTGTTGGGAGACTCTTCAAGTCCTCTGTCCTAGGGAGGAGTGCTGGTATCTCTTCCATCAATGGGGTACTTGCTTCATAACAATTTAGGCGCCGTGTGTCTAATCTCATTTGACATTTGTCACTTCCTCACAGGCCTTGTCTTCAGAGAAAGCCACATTGGAGGTTAGATCTGCAGCACAGGAATTTGCAGGGACTCAGTTAATTTACATGCAGCTTCCTGCTTAACTCTTAGTTGGTAGGTTTCTAGGCAAATGTACTTTCTTATATTATTATAACTGTGTAGAGAGAGTTTGGTGTTTCCTGGCACCAGTTGTCTTCATTAGTTATTACTTTCTTGTAGAATGTGTTTTTGTATTTACTTTGAGGAGTATGAATGGTTTCTCTTTAAGCCATAGGGGTATATATTCATTTAATCTTTTTCATATATACATAAAAATTGCCATCTTCTTTCTACCATTCTTGGAGTCTTTTAAAGTTCTTCCTGTAATTTTTCTTTCTTAGATACTAAGTAGATCTTTCTGAATAACGTTAGGTATTATTAGTAATTAAGGATCCCTGTTTTTTTTGTGAATTTATAGACTCTCTACTGTTGTACATTACCTCGCTGTTACCTGGAGAGATATCTTTTATTGTGGATGTAGCATTTTTGTCTTTCTCACCTGCCACCAGAATTTGATATTAATTTTTATGAAATCTGGTTTAGAATGTGTCCCATAGATATTTTAATTTTATTAAAGTAAGTTTAGATTATTAATGTTATAAAAATAATGTAAAGAGATCCTGTATGTATTCTCTAGTTTCCCCAATGAGAGATAACATTTTAAAAAGCTATATTATTATATTATACTAGAATATTCATGCAGACAACTACCTTTTGATTTCTGTATTAACCTTAGTCAATTTTTATTGTATTTAGATCTGTAGAGTTTAATCACATAAATTAACATCCACAGGCACAGTACAAAGCAGCCAACGACGACTCCTTGTTGTTATTTATAGCCGCATACATATCACTCTTAGCCTGGCAAGCACTGATTTGTTTGTTCTCTGGATCACTTCTATGATTTTTGTCATTTCCAAAGTGTTATGAAAGTGGAATTGTAAGTATGCAACCTTTCAGGATTGTCCGTTTTTCATTCAGTATAACTTGTTTTAAAAATCCTTTATTGTTAGTATTTTGTAATATAAGTCTAGTTTTTTTAATATTAATTATTGACTAATGAAGAACTTCTACGTTGTTCTAGGGCCATTTCATAGACAAGGCTACTGGGAGCATTTGTATAAATTTTACTGTACATTAATTTGTGCACATAACTTTTCTTTTTCTAAGATAATCAAACTAGAGTTTGCTAGATTATGTGATAGTCATTTGTTTAATGATGTCAGAAGCTGCTAAACTTGTTCTGAAAGTGGCTGTGCTGTGTTAAATTTGCTCAAGAGGTACCTAAGTGTTCACAACATTCTTGTTAGCATTTCATGGGCTCCCTTTTCAGTGTTGGTAATTAGGCATCTAACAAAAAGTCAAAGTCATTGTGGCTTTAATGTGCATTTCCCTGGCAGCTAATAGTATCCTTTCTTGGTGAGATATTTGTTGTCATTTGCCCATTTCCTCACTAGGATACTCTCTTTCTATTGAGGCTCCAATGCTAATTAATTCTATTCTGGATGGTGTTCTTGGTGGAACAATGTGCTGTGTACATGTTTTCTCCCAGTCTGTAATTTTCTTTTTCATTCTTTAGTAGGCTCATTATAGAGCTTTAAGTTTTGCTAAAGTTCATTTATGTGTTTTTCTTTTAGTGGACTGCTGTTTTAGTTTCAAATCCATAAACTGTTCTATTGTCCGTTATTTCTGACGCTATATTTTATAATTTGTTCTACACATGTTATAGTTTTGTATTTTATATTTAAACCCATTTTAGACTAATTTTTAGTTACTGTTATACTTAAGCTAAGATTTTTTGTCTTTGGCCTGAATGATTGTATTTCTCTGCAGCATTTGTTGAAAAGTTTGTCCTTCCTCCTTGGATCACCTTTCTGTCCTCCTTTAAGATAGTTAAGCATATTTCTGTAGGTTCTCTCTTGTTCTCCTACTTTGACAGTTTTCTTGCAGATGCTGTATCCCATGCTCCTGTATTGTGCATTAGCACAGATACCTAGGAGAGGGAGTCCTCCCACTGTGGTCTTGTCTCTTCAAAATTATTGTAGTCTTTCCCTTCTATAGAAAGTCGAAGTGCTGGTCTTGCCTCTGTCTGCAAGAAGACTATGGGGCTTTGGCAGGAATTGCATTTATGATGAATCATCTAATCTCTTTGTTTAGATCTCTAAATTCTTAAACTAAAAAAAGTGTATTTTGTACTTGTGACATTAAGTTCTTCTGACATTAAGTTTTCTGGTTTTCTTATCTGCCAAGATTTTTATGTTACAAACTCCTTTTAAATATTCTGCTTTGGTTACCCCACATAGGATCCATTCCCCTGCTTCCTTCCCCCTCTTCACTCCTGTTCTCCTGAAACCTAGGCCATTATGTATGCAAAACTGTACCCTCATGCATGGCCCTCCACTCTTATATGTAGTTATTTCCTTGTTTTCTGATTCTCATGCTGATTTCCTTGATTCATTAGCTGTTTAGAAGTAGAGAATTGAGTTATTTTTACTCTTTTTATTCTAGAGAATGCAGTCTGTGTGATTCTTTTGCCAAGATATATTTTATGTTGTGAGTAAATTCATTTAAATGTTACACATCCTAAAGACCATCTTTCATGCATTTGTTTCCAGTGTGTGGGTGGCAGATGAAATTTAATGGTCTTGTCCAAATCAACTTTACCCTTCCTACTTTCTATTTTCTCACAGTTCAAGAAGCAGAGATCAGTGAATACTTCTAGTCGTCCACTCGCTTTCTCCATTTTATATAGTCTAAGATCCCCACATAGGGCACGGCCCCATCCACAGTAAGGATAGACCTTCTCACTCAATTAATGTAATCAAGATAATTCCTCACAAGCTTGCTCAGGGCCAATCTCCCATGTGAATCTGGATTCTATAAAGTTGACAGTTACACCACTTTGAACACCTTGTGTGTTACCTTAGTTAATTCTTCAAAGTAAGGTGGACAGAACATAATAGACATGGGATGCCATCCAGCTGTTGTTGGGTGCAGAGCCCACAGACTTACATTCACTGTACATTTCTCTCTCGCCATCTTTCATCATGCTTTGGGAGTGTGAGTGTTATGTTTCTGTTCGTTCCGTTTTTCATAACTCAGTATTGTTATTTTGGACACTTTACTAGAAATAGTCGTGCTGATTAACTCTGTGTATGGACTTGGAATTGCTGAGGACACACTTCTGGGCCTCTGAGAGTGTTTCCACAGAGGTGTAACTGAGGAGGGAAAGAGAGATCCAGAATGTAGGCCACACCATCCTGTGGGCTGGGACCAAGGCCGAATAAAAAAAGACCAAACAGCTCAAGTATTCTGCTCTCTTTATTTCCCTCCTGACTGTGGACTCAGTATGTGTGACCAGATTGTGCTGTATCACCATGTTTTCCTGCCTTGCTATGCCTTACCCCTCAGACGGAGTCTAGAACAACCCTTCTTTCATCTACTGTCTTCTTGTGTTTCGTCACAGAAGAAAATTATCTAATAGACCATCTTTCTCCACTTTTGGTTAACTCTGTTTAATAGCACAGAGACCTTGTTTCACCTCTTCCTCTTTAATACTAGATTTTAATAAATTGGTGGTGGTAGAATGTTTTTGAATTCCAGAGTGTAGTTGGTTTTTTT
>LOEQ01006543.1:0-10192 GCA_001685075.1 Bramus lutescens | reverse complement strand
AATAAGATCTGGTGTCCTCTTCTGTACTGCAGGATACATGCAGGAAGAACCCTGCATACATGATAAATAAAAATATTTTAAAAAAAGGAAAGAAAAGAAAGAAAGAAAACATTTCACATACAGAGTAGTTGCCCTGACTGAGTGGATTGTTAGCAGTGTGTGGAAAAAGCATGACAGTGAAGGTGATTGCTGGAGTAGCAGGCATGGTGTTTTTGAGCCTGTAATATGTGTGTGTGTGTGTATGTGTGTGTGTGTATATATATACATACACACACACACATCACACACAATGTTGCCCTGAGGAGTCCAAGTCCTTGTAGCATTCCTAGTCTTAGAAGCACTAGGAATAAACAGACTAGGAAGCAAAATGGTTTGAAGTCATGACTAGTGTGAAGAAATAAAATAGGTATGTGATTTGAGTGCTGCTTAGGTGGTTCTTAATTGGTTTCTTTTAGCCTTATAGAGTAATCTTAACGTATTTTTTTCTCTTTTGTATAGTAATGATAGCAAATGTGATAGAAAGTTGACCGAACATCTTGGTAGATAAAGGCTCCCATATTAAAGACAATATAATGTTTGATCCTAGAATGAACCCTATACTAGAAGTTTTTAAAATGTTACTATCAGACAAAATTAGAATATGAACTAAAAGTGTATCTCCTTGTTAACTTTGATCACTGCGTTACATACAAGAACAGTCTTGTCTTAAGAACAACACCCAAATATTAAAGAGCAATGGAGCATCAAATAATTAACCTCCCTGGTACAGTTCAGAATAAAATAAGCAAAAATGTTGGACTAGGAATGTAGCTCAGTGGTAGACCACTTGCCTATCATGTGTGAGGCCCTAAATGCAATTCCCAGCACTGCATAAATAGACAAACAGAAATAAAATAAAATAAAAATTGTATAAACTAGAATGTATAGAGTGGTTATTAAAAATAGATAACCCAAGTAAAAGGGAGGAAGTCATATTACCTATTATTGTTACTTCCCTGAACCATTTCAGAAAAAATAAAATATGAAGAAACAAAGCTACATTATCCCACAAATTACATGAAATTTTCATTCAAAATTATAGAATGTGCTTAATGCTGTTATTGTATTTTCAAAATGAGGAAGCTAGAGCTTTGAGAAGTTAGCAACCCAGTGCCAGGCATGGTGGCACACGCCTTTGGTCCCAGCACTTGGGAGGCAGAGGCAGGCGGTCTGTGAGCTTGAGGCCAGCCTGGTCTCCCCTAGGAAGTTTCAGTCCAGTCAGACATACTCAGTGAGACCTTGTCTCAAAGGGGGAAAAGTTTTACAACCAATAACCAAGCTACTAAAACGGCAAGTAAGTATTAGATCTGCTTCTGTAATGGGTTTTTTAAGAAATAAGAAGAGGAATGGCTGGAAGATGTAATTAATGGTCGAGTGCTTGTTAGATACCCAGAAACACAAGGAGAAAGGGGGAGAGTGGCTTTTAAAAGGCATATTGTTATTACTACTTCTGTTGTGTCTATTTCCCAGGCTTTCTCAAAAACAATTTTAAGTATATGCTGTTGGAAATTTTGTATGCAGCACTGTGTTTATTCTTTTAAATGATAGCATAATCCACATTCTGTTTACAGTCTCCTTAGTCCCTTTATTAAGTTGATTGTGTGAAGATTACATTCAGTAACTCATTTTATTTAAAAACGCTCGTTGTATTTATAGTCCTCAGTGTTTATGTCAAAGCTACATTAGATGCATTTTGTGTGTTCATTAACTTTGGCACCTGACTTTTGGCAGGTGGTTTTGGAATGTATGCTTAAAAAAGACCTCGTTTATAATAAGGTCACTCCCACATTTCACCACTGGAAGATTGACGACAAGAAGTTCGGCCTTACCTTTCAAAGTCCTGCTGATGCCAGGGCTTTTGATCGAGGCATTCGAAGAGCTATAGAGGATATTTCTCAAGGTAGGGTTTTTTTTTTTTAATTTTCTGAATGTTTACACCTTATATATATATAGATAGTTGTAAATGTTTATTCTTTCTTTGATGTTGACCTAAAGTAATTGTGTCCTTTAATCAAGTAAGGTTGTCTGTTAACGTGCCCACACTTTGAAAGGACATAGTAAGTAAAGAGTAATGAGTAGTGAGAAGGCTGCTTGGCTTCTTTATGTTTGTCCAGTCGCGTTTGATACCAGGTGAAGGTGGTATTGTGAAGAGCCTGACAGCAGTGTGTGTCATGGAATATTACACTCTTTTCTCTTTAATGAGATAAAAAGAAACCTTTTAATACTCACATATCTAGATTCTAGATACTCAGTTCTAAAACTCTGTGGTCTTCTTGAGGTTTGGCAGAGGCCACAATCTCATCTGTCCCCTTTAATATCTTACCAGTTTGTTAAATGATGGTCAGCCCCAAACATGGAGATTCTAAATAGAGAATTTATTTTCCCATAGTTCTGATGTATGTTTGCTTAAACAAAAAAAAGATGATATTTAAGCCCATCTCTTCCCATAGGAGATAATAACCAATTTTTTTTTCCTAGTTGAGAAGGACCTTTAATAATACAAAAATGTCAGTGTGGTCAAACATGACTGTCAGCCCTGTGCTCAGGGACAGAGGCAGGGGGTTGAGAGCTCAAGCTCTTCCTTGGTTGGGCTGTATAATGAGACTGTCTGAAAAAGCAAGCAGACAGAAAGTAGGGAAGTGCAAGGTGGTAATTTAGAGAAATTTGAAGAAATAAACTACTTAGGAGAACACTAGAGATGAGCTTGAAAATGCTTAATACTAAGTATGTTTTTGATAAGTGTGTGAAGCTGGTTAATTTTGGCATATTTTCTAAAGCTGCCCAGTTGATTCTTATTGTTTACCTGAGTTTTATAAGACAAGTATTTTAAAGAGAAAAATCATTATTCATAACTCCTCAAATTAAAGTAATATATTTTAAAATTTGAGCTGATTTTTTTTTAAACCTGTATAAATACAGGTTTAAATGTCCTTGTACGAGAATACTTCTTTTTCTTAAGATGGAGTAAATCAGGTTCACAATGTTGTGCCAGTTTATGTTTAAGGAGGAAATGTGCACTTGCCTCACTAGGTTACTGTTGCTGTATTCAGCCTGTCTTGTTAAAAATTTAATATCCTCCTCCTCATCAAAGTTCTCTAAACTTACTAAATTTCTGATACTTTTTATATCCCCAAAGTAAACTACTTTTTACAAGGACCGCATATCTCATGCCTGCTTTATGCTAGCTATGTCTAGAACATAAATGATGTGCACTCTACTACTGCATGTCATTTTGTATTAATTTATTGTAACTAAAGACACTCAACACCATAAAAGCTTAAACAGACATGGATATGAACAAGTTAATCAGTGGAGCCTTGACTGTCCATAGTAAGTCAAGCTTGGCTTCTTTTTTTAACTTGAACAACTAAAATCTTGGTTTTGGATTCTTGTGTTTCCTGGATCAGACTATTTAAATACTGAATTAATCACATTTTGACATCACTTAAACAACCAGAGAATTATAACATAACAAGTCTGGTTAGCCTTAAAAGAAAGTGGAAATTTGCCAAGAGATGATGGAAGAAGTCATTTTATTATTCTAACAGTAACAAATACAAGTGTCTGGTATTTGAATCTGTAACCAGGCAACCCAGAAATCAATCTCTGATCTTTATAATGATATTGTCGACCTTTAATATGGAAATCTAATGGGATATATATGCTTTATTAACTTTGACTTCTTATTTTAGGGTGCCCAGCATCAAAAAATGAGGCTGAAGGAGGAGAAGATGATTTACAAGTAAGTAGTTTGGCTTAAAAGGCGATTCAAAACATAAACATGTTTAAGAAATCATTAGAATTCATGTTAACAACTCTCAAATTTCAAATATAATGTTACTTACCTAGGTCTTCCTGATTAAATGGAACCACTGCCTAGAGAGGTTTGTTTTCTATAAGGAATTGGCTCATAAAGTTGTAGAGATCTGAAGTCTGAAGCGGGCAGGCTGGCATGGTGGAAGCTGGTCAGTTTCATGCTGCAGCATTGAGCTGGGTTTTCAGACCCCTAGTCCTTTCTCTGCAGGACATCATCTCACACACTGAGGGAAATCTCTTTTGCTCATTCGATTGATTTTAATGTATGTGACTTGTACAACAGAAGAACACTCCATTGAAAAAATTTGACTTAATGGCACTTTTAAGTTTGTAGAGATTATTTACTTTTGTACATCTATGTTGTTCCCAAATTTCTGACTCAGTTTATGTCGTGGAAGTTGTTTAAGCTGCTGAGTTTTGTGGAGTTGTCTTATATAGCAAACAGTTGTGTGAACAGAGACACTAACTTCCTTAAGATGAGTAGAGAGTCCTTATTTGTAATTTATGTATGTAGTTGTTTGCACACCATGTGCAAGCAGTGCCAGAAGAGGGAGTCACAGGTGGTTGTGAGTCTCCATGTAGGTGCTTGGAATAGGATGTCCCCTTTCACACCAGGTCCTCTGAAAGAGTAGAGCAACCGTTATTTTTCCTCCTCACCCCCCACCAATTACACTATTCTAAGGGTCTGTCCAGGATTAAAACTGCGAAAAAGAATCTTAAATTTACCCTAATGCTGTATAGTTTATCTAGTGACAGATATGCCAGAGTTTGGGAGATTGAGTGATTGGGGACGTGGGAGATTTTGTGTGTGTGNGGAGCGATAGGGAGCATGCACCTCAGTACACTTGTAGAAGTCAGAGGACAACTTTTGGAAGTCATTCCTTCCATCATGTGGGTTCTGAGGGTTGAACTCAGGTTGTCAGAATTGGAGGCAAGTGCTTTACCCACTGGACCATTTCATTAGCCCGTGTGTTGCTTTTTGACAGTCATTTGTAAAGAAAGCTAGAATATAGCTTAGAAGTAAAAAATTGTCTAATTTCTTGAAAGGATTAAATGTTAGAGCAGAAATCTCATTTTGAATATTCATTAATTTATCCACAGATAGTAAGATCATATTCTTTGCCATAATTGTTAGATAGTAGAGTATTTGGTGGCAGAACACCTTCCTGTTCTCCTCAATTCAGTGTCTTTATCATTTGCCATGAGCTACCAGGGAGAATTTACTTCTTTCTCAACCATCTTTGAATAGTTTGAGAACAGGTCCATTATTTTGGTTTAAAATCTCATCTTGTTCATGATTGACTTCTGGTGTCTTTTATAGACCTGATCACAAACATTGTTGTTACTCAAGAAATAGCTAGGCGGTGGTGGTGCACTCCTTTAATCCCAGCACTTGAGGGGCAGAGGCAGGTGGGTCTCTGTGAGTTCAAGGCTAGCCTGGTCTACAGAGCGGAGAGTTTCAGGGCAGGCTACAAAGCTACAGAAAAACCCTGTCTTAAAAAAGAAATAGAAGAAAAGGATTTACTGCTTATTGTCTCAAGACTGTATCTACAAACAGTAAAGAATTGTTCATGATTCAGGAAGCATTAGCCCTAGATAGTAAGAGACTGACAGATCTGTTGGTTCAAGGCCCTTCTAGATGACATAATGAGTTCCACAACAGCCAGGGCCACATATTTAGTGAGACCCTGTCTTCAGAGAAAAAGGTGTATCTGAGGCGATGAGTTTATTCTTAATAAAAAATTTACCTGGAGGGATCTGTTGATTAGAATAGGAGAATTGATTGAGGCCAGTTCTAAAATGAGCTGGTATTATAAACATGTTGTGATTATGTTAGGGCAAAAGAATTATGGAACTTTTTTGTACTTTATGAGGTCACAAAATCTGAGCATACAATTTCAACTACTATATGTATATATACTTAATAATTAGGTTTTGTCTTGTCAAATATCATCCAGCCACACATTATTCAAAGCTAATTTGTGATAACTTCAAGAATAAAATTCTTGAGCAAGTGCAATGTAGTGTATTTGTTTATCAGATAAAATTGAACTTCACAGTGCATTCCTGTGGACTGTGTAGTCACTTAACCTTAGGAGGATGCTCTGGGGATTCTGGGTCTCATCCATGTCTTGATAGCATGTGCCCAGTTTCTTACAGCCTTGGTATTTGGGGCTTTTAGTAAGATGTTGAGTATAAAAATAAAAATCTTAATGAAAAATTGTGGGCCAGAGTCTGAAAAGATCAGTTTGAATTACACTAACATGAGATAGGCAAGAAGGATAATGGGGCTTTCAGGCAGACAGTGGGTATTGAGAAAATAGATTGTAAACATGACCTTTCCCATCCACTTTCCAAAGTCATTTTATAGACATAGAGAGTTGCTCGGCATCAATCTGGAAATCTCAGGCAAAGGTGTAGAATATTGTAGTGTATTATATTAGGTGGGAGGGGAAAGGTACATTACACTTTTTAAAAAGTGACTTGTTTACTGGTAGAGTATATTTGTATTATTTTAAAACGTTAAGTTTTTTTATCAAAAGAAAGGGTAAAAGCTTAGTCTTTTTTTTTTAAAGAAATTAACAACATAACAAAAACTTCTTGGTTCAGAATTGTCTGGAATGTTAGTTGATTTTCATAATAATAGCTTTATTATACATCATATGGATAGCACTTTCAAACACTGTTTGGTCATTTCTCGTCTAAATGATTCCTTGGTTATTTTATTGGCTGAGATCTATTTGAGTGTATCCTTATAAATTGTTCAGTTATTGCTCAACTCACAGAAGCACAGAATTCTAGCCACGTCAGCATAGTAGTACTGGGCTGTAAAACCGGTTTTGTTTTGTTTTGTTTTGTTCAGATACATATTTTAAGTAAAGCTTGTTGTTTTGGACAAAAAGGTTTTGTTGCTTCCTTGCTGTGCTGGGATGGAACCCAGGGCATTGCTCATGCTAAATGAGTGCTGGTATCCTAAGCTACATGCCCAGCTTTCATTTAGAATTCCTAAACGATTTCTCAATTAAGACTATATTTTAGTAAAAGAAGTTATTGTTAAAGATATTATTACGTGGCCCAGGCTGGGAGGCCCAGATGGGGGAACCCTGGACTGGGGCCCCCCCGGATGATGGCAGCGCCTGGACGGGCAATAAGGAAGGCAGCGAGGAGGGCGTTGGAGGTGATGGGGGCCCTGGCATCGAACAGAGTTTTCAAGAGGCCCTGGCCATATATCCTCTGTGCGGCCAACACAAGATCATCTTGTCAGATGAGGGCAAGATGTATGGCCGGAATGAACTCATTGCCCGTTACATCAAGCTGAAGACAGGGAAGATGAGAATTCGCAAGCAGGTCTCGGGTCACATCCAGGTTTTGGCTAGAAGGAAATCGGGAGAAATTCAGCCAAGCTGAAGGACCAAGTCTCAAAGGACAAGGCCTTCCAGACGATGGCTACCATGTCTTCGGCACAGCTCATTTCTGCACCATCCCTCCAGGCCTACTTGGGTCCTTCTGGCCCTCAGACCACTGATATTTTCCAGTTCTGGTCCGGGAACTATGGGCCACCGTGGAATGTTCCAGACGTGAAGCCTTTCTCCCAGACACCGTTCTCTGTGTCACTCACTCCCCCATCCACCGACCTACCAGGGTATGAGCCTCCCCCAGCCTTCTCACCCCTGCCCCCGCCTGCTCCATTTCCCCCAGCCTGGCAGGCTCGGGCCCTGGGCATTGCACGCCTGCAGCTGGTAGAGTTCTCAGCCTTTGTGGAACCACTGGGCGCAGTTGACTTGTTCCAGAGGCACCTGTTTGTCCACATCAGTCAGCAGTGTCCCAGTCCTGGAGCGCCACCCTTGGAGAATGTGGACGTGCGACAGATCTATGACAAGTTCCCTGAGAAAAAGGGTGGCCTCTGGGAGATGTATGACCGAGGGCCACCCCAAGCCTTCTTCTTGGTCAGGTTCTGGGCGGACCTAATTGGGGCCCAAGTGGTGAAGAGGCAGGGACCAGTGGAGGCAGCGGTGGCTTCNTATGGAGTGAGCAGCCAGTATGAGAGCCGGGAGCTCATGACACTTACCTGCTCCCCTAAGGTCTGCTCCTTTGGCAAGCAAGTGGTGGAGAAGGTGGAGATAGAGCGGGCCAGGCTGGAGGATGGGTCTTTTGTGTACTGCCTGATGTGCTCCCCCATGCGTGAGTACCTGGTTAACTTTCTGCATAAGCTACGGCAGCTGCCTGAGTGCTACATGATGAACAGTGTCTCTTGGAGAACTTCACCATCCTCCAGGTGGTGCCCAACAGGGACACTCAAGAATTGTTGCTGTGCACTGCCTACCGTCTTTGAGGTCTCCACCAGTGAACATGGAGCCCAACACCATATCTACCGCTTGGTCAGGGACTGATGTGGCCCCACTGTTGGTTGCCCTCAGAATACCCCCTTCCTAGGAAGAAGCCTTTGGCTCTCCCTGTACCCCTCATTTGGAGAGAGGGCCATGATAAAGAGGCCTGATTTCAAGCTTGATCAAGGGGGGCTGGCTCCTTTTAGAGGGGAACCCCCAAACTTGTTGAGTTGAATGAGCTGACCTCACAGGGAGCATTTAACAGGCCTTCACTCCTGGGCATCAGAGATTGAGGACAGGAGTGCATGCCCACAGGTGCAGCACTGGTCTCTCAGTTCTACAGGCCTCCTTTCTGCAGAAGGAAGCCAGGCATTGTGGGAGATATGACTCTTGCCTTGTACTCTTCCTGTTTTCCACCCGCCCCATGTCTGCCTCTCCCCCACACCCTTTCTCTGATCTGGGATGTCACGATTGAAGATAACGGCTTCTCAGCTGAGGGCAAAATGAAGTGAGACCTTTTTTTAATATAAGGAGATATTTATACAGTGTTAAGATTAATGTTATCTCAGCTAAGGCAAGCAGTGGGGTGGGACTTCTTAATCTTATCCCCATTTTAAATGAGCCTCAGACCACCCTGCCACCTTCCTTTCCCCAAGAGTGATGGTTTATGTTTCAATGGAGAATAAAGCTATTTTTACCCAAAAAAGATATCATTACCTTTCACTTTCGTTGATGCAACTAATGCTTATTTAAATTTCTATCTTTTAAGTATCCCAGCCAGCTCCAAGATTGATAATATACCCAATTTATAGTAAAAAGTTTGTTGAACATTTTAATTTACATCCTATTTTAATGAGTGAATCAAAGCTTCCAAGGTCCTTTATCTTAACCATTTGTTTTTTTTACATAGTCTTCTGTTCAGTTTGTGAGTGACTGAGTGGTTTGTTTTTGAAGCTCTTCAACAGATAGACAGGTTTCTTTTTTCTTTTTTGCTCTTCCAAATTTTTAAATGTATTTTGACAGAAAATGTTTACTGAATAACAGTGTTTAGCCAACTTCTTTCAATAGTTTAGCATTAATCATCATACTAGTCTGGGACAGCTGTGATGAGAATTCGGTCACAATGTGAGTTAACCAGTTCTGACATAGTTGGCTTTACTTGGCAGTGGGTCCTTGTATATTTTAAACTTTAATTGTTTGGTTGCTGGTGTAATGACTGCTTTTCACTAGATGTTATAGTTATTTTATAATTTGGGAAAGTGAATTCTGGAGGAATTAATGACTGGAGACTATGTGGTTCCAGAGCAAAAATTTTATTTTAATTTTATAATAAATAATCATAAATTTAAAAGATCCTGGTCAGTTTATGTAATTTACTTGTGTATTTTAGAAGTAGCATTAACAAACTCTTCAAAACTTATTTAAGAAACAAAGTATACATTTTGTACCTTGAAATTTGCTAACACTATAATGATTGTTCTAAATTATTTTAGGATAGTTTGAGTAATAATTTGAGTCAGTTACAGTATTCAGCCATTTCTACTTGACTGTCAAAATCTCTTCTCAAATAATTACACACTAATGGAGACAGTAGCAAATAGTTTAATCTACACTGCAAAGAAATGGAAATACCCAGGACTTTGTTTTATAGTTGCTGTATTTCACTCATGTAACATTTATTTTATAGACATTTTTGTTTGCGATATATTGAAATGTCTTAAATGACTATCACTAGTTGAGTATATACCGTCCCTAAGTCTATGGTGATTGGTGGTTTAAGTGTCTCTGAGTCTTTAGCAAGTTCAACATGGTCACGGACCACTGTTGCTCATGTTTCTGTTCACGGACCACTGTGTATGTTTCTGTTCATGGACCACTGTGTTCATGTTTCTGTTCACAGACTACTGTGCTCATGTTTCTGTTCATGGACCACTGTGTTCATGTTTCTGTTCACAGACCACTGTATTCATGTTTCTGTTCATGGACCACTGTGTTCATGTTTCTGTTCA
>LOEQ01006542.1:94019-104348 GCA_001685075.1 Bramus lutescens | reverse complement strand
GTGCCCTCTTCTGGCCTGCAGACATACACATAGACAGAATATTGTATATATAATAAACAAACAAACAAATAAATAAATAAGTGCCTTTAAATATAGTATTTACTTCTTCATTAACCAATGTTAGTTCGCAGTTACTCAGTTCCTTATGGACATTAAAAGAAGTTAGGAAATTATTTCCAAGAAGACACAAGTTTATGTTCATGGAAAGAAAGCAAGCTGTAATGAGGACCCATTTTTTTAATTCATTTTTTAAACTGAGTGAAGAAAAGGGTGGGATCTGAAATAAAATTATCGCTTTAATTTTATATATGCACTATAACTCTGTAGTGTTACAAAATCCCACGGAGAAAACATCCAGTTAAAACTACAACTTACAGTATAATTTACTAGTGAGTCATTTTAGTTTAATTTGAGTTTAAGTTTGATATTGTTGCATAATAAATCTTCATAAGTTCAGATCCCGCTGATAAGGAACTAAAATTTACAATATGAATTGGACTAAAATCGAACTACTCTGAAATAAATTATTTTTTTCTCAGGAAATTAATGCTATAAAGAGACTTATATGTAAACTTTGAACCCAATAAATGAGAACAACTTGACTTTGAATAGTGATCAAGTCAACATATTGAGGCCAAAGCAAGAAAATGTTGTTTGTTCATCATGTGCTAGCAATTTGCTCTGGTGAACTCTAATCCTTCTCTTGAAATGTGTGTTCTCTTAATGATCATCGGGTCTTATTTCATCGTCTTCCATTATACTTGGTTATGGACAACAGTTCTACTCATTAAGACACAGATACTTTCACGAATGACTAATATATGCACCCACCTCTCTGGTATGAGGATAACCAGCCATTTGAAATTACATACTGCACTTTCTAATCTTCCTTGTCCAAATGTGAATTTAGGCATGTGCTCATAGGCACACATGTACATCTTCCTACTCTGTTTCTATACCCCTGTGCTCAAACAGGAAGAAGAGATAGAGAAGACATTTCTGTATGTTTCTGTAAAGTTTGTCATAGCAACTATCCTAGTTTGGGTTTATGGATGAGTGATGCTTTCACGGGTAATACTGCAAAAGATTCATCCCAGGAAGTTCCTTCAAAATTAGCAATTCTTATGTTTTTTTTTTTCAGTCACATCCTTCAACTGAGCATTACATGCTATTCCCTACTTGTTCTGTTGGCTCAAAACCACAATAGTACCCAACAATTTTATAGCCTCAATATCTTCTGCCTATGTCTTGATCCTTTTATCCATGGAGATTCCTTAAAATATGGCTTTACCATCTACCAAGTTTGTTGGGATTAAGCTAGTTCATGACTGAGATCATGTCAAAGCATAATGTAATGTCAGACTTTCCTTTAAGTAGATCATCAGAATATAAAAATATTTTCATCTTGATTCTCCATGGGGCACTTATATACAGTAATTATATTAATTAAAACACTTAACATGCATACTTAGTTTTATAATTACATTAGATATTTGAAATATATATTTTATCATGTTTAAGAAATATGAAATAAATTCCAAATATTGTAACCTTAAGTGAAAATTTCAGTGGTGTTTTTATTATTTGCTATACCTTATTAAACTGTAAAATGAAAATCAATATTTTGGTAGAAATAAATATCTATGTATTTTGATTTAGCCATAAAATAGATCAAAGAAATCATTGTTAATATCCAAATGAGCTATTAGAACACAATTATTAGCTGTATTCTGTTTGCTTTATCCTATTCATTATAGGCATGTAGCAAGGTTGCAATGATTATGCTTTAACTGAGAATGATGCTGTACATATTACTGTATAGCATTTAATTTATCCTGAGTTCAAATCCACACTGCCTTAGAAGATTATTTCATGTGAGTGGTGCCATCCCTAGGATAGTGGTTCAGGGATTCACACAAAAGCAGGCAAGCAATTCATGATGAGCAATCCAATAACAGCACCCCTCCAAGCCCTCTGCATAATTTCCTGCCCTCACTGTTTGTGACGATGAACTGTTATATGGAACTGTGAGGGAAATCAGCCCTTTCCTCTCCAAGTTGCTTTTGGTCATGGTGTTTCATCACAGCAATAGTAACCCTGACTAAGACACAGACCAACTTGGGACTGTCTAGCTTACTGACTTCTTGATATTCCTATTCCTATCGCTGGGTCCATAATTGTACTACCTAGCTTTAATAGCAGAAACAGTAATGAGGAACAAAAACACTGATCTTGAAAAATGATATTCTAAACACATTCACTATAGAAATATTTGGCCATCAGTTACCATCAGAGTAATGTCCCAGAATTTATCATTTCTTTAGCCCTGCACTGTAGTCATCAATTGCAATAATTTTACTTTCAGTAAGTTAATTTGTGCTTTATTTTTTTTTAACAAGGTAGCTGATCAGTTCAAATTTCATACCAATCATAGTGGTGTTTTTATCTAGAAGGCTCCCTGCTATGTGAATCAATGTTTTCTAATTTTTTTTCACTTAGAAGGAACAAAATAGCCCAACTCACTGCATTCATTGAATGACAGCTTTTCCTGACAGAGCCATCATCAAAGTATTTCTAATCAACTGCAAAAGAGCTTGCTAACCCAAATATTAAGTTAATACTATTTACGAAGCATTTATTGTCCAAATCACAGTAACCTTAAACAATGTGATCTCTGGAAAAGAACAAAAGGATTCCGAGTAATTAAAAGCATGGTGTTATAAAGTTAAAATCAGTGTATCTTTCTCAGATAATCGAGTTCCATTAAATCTCCAAGTTTTTAGCTTTATTACATGCAAATGAGAATTGAGTAGGTTAATATAGATCTCAAAAGTTCTTAGCTTTATGTATTTTCTATGAACTTCAACAAATGACATTTAACTGCTGATGTGAAAGCTCTAGAAGGGAATTGAAACTGCATTTATATTCCTAACTTCATATAGTTCCCGACCATAAAGAAAAGGTCATTGGCTCTAACCAAGTTCTCAGTTTGAGGTGGGGAACATGTGGAGAATCAATAGAATAACAGCTCTCTGAGCTAACTGGGCCATGCACTTACGAGGATAGCTGTAATGGAATACCCTGGATTCTTTGATTCTTTGCTTTTAAAATCCTTTAATTTTTGAGTCAGTTTAGTTTGAATCTGCACAATTTAGTGATATCCTTTTTAAAAAGATGGGTTTATCATGAGACCAACATTTCCTGTAATCTGACCTTATACTTCAAACATTCAAAGCATGTGGTGCTCTCTCCTTCCCTCTCTCCCTCCACCCTCTCAGTCCCTCTCTCCCTCTCTTGTCCTCTCAATTTTCCACTTTCTCCATTTCAGATGTCAGGGATTGATGACTAGGGCCTGTGTATGCTGAGTTAAAGCTCTGTCACTAAAGAATACTCTTTCAGAAAGATTTTCTTTGAAGGCGAGGCAAAGAGATTAACTTTCAGAAAACAAGATGTGAAAGGATATAGACAAAGTGAGGATAGGACTCTATTAACAATAAGGTTATGGCCTGAACCTACCTAAAAGACTTATCTGTAGTCCCTGCTCTTTCGTTTACAGATGAAACAGTAGTGCCTCAAGGCTCAGTACAGATAAAACATGCTCTGTATATGTCCCAGAGACCAAAACAATACAATAGTTTGACACATACTTATTCAAAAAGAAAACAGATTTAAATTAAAGAGAACACAAACTTCTTATTACTAAATGGAGGTATTTAGCTACTAAAAGACTCCATAGAGAGTATTATTCTTAAATCATAATGCACTATTAAAAAGTGGCATCAAACCAGCGGCCTCAGTGTCAGAAAAGGATATGGTTAACCCCAACAGAACTAAGCAGATGCATTCATGCGTGCAGGTTACATACACCTGACAGTCTGCTTAGCCATGAGCCTTGACCCATTTGATCTTTTGGGCTCTACGTTTTATCAATAATAAAATGAAAAAGCATGCCACTACTAAGGACAGTCTCTCAAAACCACTGTTATTCTGTGTCATTCTATTCTAAACAGAAGTTCATCCTTAAAGCCTCCCATGAATCCTTTGATTCTTTGACTAACCCAAAAACTCAAAAAAGACAATCAAGTGAGGACATCATGCAAAATAGGTTTCAGACAGAAAGGTCAAAGAAAATTTAGCCCATGGGAATTGTCTTTGTTGAAGCAATTGTTTTAGTTGTTCATGTGTTTTGACTATTACCATCTCAACCATTACAGAGTTATGGTAGGGATTTTAACAATCTTGTGATGTGACTTTTTTTCCTGGAGAAACATGAACACATCTCTTTCCCCCTCATACAGGGTACCAATGACAGACCCAAGAAAGGACTCCATCCAAGTTTCACTTGGTGACTCAAAAGATGTGTTGTATTAGGGTCATTTACAGCAGTGTGGGAGAGGAGGCAACTCGGAGAAGTGTAGGTTGTCTGTGAGTAGTTCCAGCACTGAATCATTCAGTCCTGCATGGAAGACAGCCTATGAAAGCACAATCAGAAGCTTCCTGTACAGCTTGCAAGCAACTCTACCTCTGCAGGTCCTCTTCTTGCTCAGCAATTGCTTTCTACTCAAGGAATCTCGGGGAGGGCAGTCTTCTGAATAGTGTATTTCTGTGCTTCCTGAGTCTCAAGAGTTTCCTTAACGTCCTCTCTCCTCCAAAGAGCTTTCCGTCTCCCTCTAAGAGTAGTAATATTTTGAAAGTAATATTTTTAAAGTCCCCTTAAGCTCATAGGGAGTGGAAGTGTTGGGAGGTGTGGCCTTGTTGAACTAGGTGGCCTTCTTGAAGGAAGTATGTCACTGCAGGGACAGGCTTGAGGTCTTTTGGCTTAAACTTCACTAAATGTCATAATCCATTTCCTGTCGCCATCTGATTAGATGCAGCCTGCATCATGTAGGTCTATAGACCACCATGTTCCCTGCCATGATGAGAATGGACTGAACCTCTGAACTGTAAACTACCACCGCAATTAAATGGTGTTCTTTATAAGAGTTGGTGTGGTCGCAGTGTTTATTCACAGTAGTAGAAACCCTAAGAGTGATAAATTTGGAAACAATACCTTTGCAACATGATCCAAAACTTGAGAACAGAAGGAGTAAGGGGGCAGCGACAGAAACGGGAACAACACTACACTTTGGGAGAAAGTTGATTTGAAGTAGTAAATTTCTTGGGACAAGAGAGGTCTCAGCAGTTCAGACATGATACTTTTCCAGAGGACCCCATTTCATTTTGCAGCCCTTACAGGGTAGATTACTGTCATTTGTAACTCGTTTCAGGAGATCCAGTGTGCTCTTCTGGCTTCTAAGGGCTTCAGGTATGAATGTGCTGTACATAGATACATGCAGTCAAAGCACCCATATGCATCAAAAGAAAATTAGAAGGCTTGACTTTAGAGTCCTGTCAACAAATAAAATTTCATTATGCTTTAATATTTACAACTTGAGTTACAAGATCAAAATGTTTCCTTTAACAATCTTAAAATATAGTTTGAAAATTTAAAAAGCCTGAACTTAAGACTGCTGATAACACAAAGTTTTTATACTTCTTATGCCAAGTTTACTGGACAGAATTCCAAGAGCCATTTGATACAATTTAGTGAAGAGTTATTTTTAAGCACATGTTACACGTTCCTAAATGTCAGCTAGTCTTGTTCCCTTTGTTACCAACCCTGAGGGCGTATAGTATAGCTTAACAAATACAAAGTGTTACCTAGAACAAGCAAATATGTGAACAGGAGCATACAAATAAATAAATATGAGTCCTACATAACTGTTGTTCACCACAATAAAGAAATCATTTGAGAAATGCTGTACATTTCATTGTTTTGTCTTCTGATCTCCTAGTTAAGGGAGGCCCTGGCTTGCTGGGCAGCACATCAGTCTCAGAAATGAGTGTAGGGCACAGCTGCTGCTTAGTGCTTTAGTCTGTTGCCAATCACGTGATAGCAATCTCAATAATGACCACGCCTGTAAATAGATAACCTCGCCCAAAGCTTCTGAAAGGTCCTCTCACCTTCTCTGCAGCATGCCTGGGGAGAAGACATCATTTAGTTAATCATGCACCAGAATAGAGTAGACCCAGATAGATATTAAGATGAGGAGTGGCTGCACTGATATCCAAGTTGGCACTCCCATAAGGAATGGACTAGTAATCCCCTTGCTCCACATCCTTGCCAGCATGAGCTGTCACATGGTTCATTGATCTTAGCCATGCCTGATGGGTGTAAGATGATATCTCAAAGCAATTTTGTTTAGCATTTCCCTGATGACTAAAGATATTGAACATCTCTTTAAGGGTTTCTTGGCCATTTGTGTTTTCTCTCTTGAGAATTCTCTGTTAAGATCTATACCTCATTTCTTAATTGTGTTATTGGTTTTCATTGTATCTAGGTTTTTTGGTTGCTTAATTTGATTGTTTTAATTATCTATATTTATAGAGGGATATTAACCCTCTATTATGTGTGTAGTTGTTTTTTTTTAAATCCCATCTGCAGGCTTCCATTTTGTGCAAATGACAGTATCCTTTACTAGGCGGAAGTTTTTCCATTTCATAAGATGTCATTTATTAGTTATTTTTCTAAGTACCTCTGCTATCGCTGCCCTATTCAGAAAATCTTTTCCTGTGCCAATGAGTTCAAGGCTATTTCCCACTTTCTCGTTTATCTGGTTTAGATTTTATTTTGAGGTATTTGATCCATGTGGAGCTAAGCTTTGTGCATCATGAAAAGTATGGTTCTACTCTTCATGTAGACATCTACTGTGACCAGCACCATTTGTTGAAAATGCTGTCTTTTCTCCAGTTTGTTTTTATGGTTTCTTTATCAAGATTCCATAGGTGTGTGGATTTATACCTGGGTTTTCAATAAATTCCATTGATCAACATATTTATTTTTTGTCAATACTGTGCCCTACTATAGCTTGGCAATACAGCTTGAAATCACAGAGGTGATACCTTCCACTGTTCCTTTATTATTTATGATTTTAAAAACTTATCCTTTTTTGTGTGTTTTCTTATGAGACAGAAAATTATCCTCTCAGAATATGTGAAGAATTGATTTTGAAAATTTGATGGACTTGCTTTCAATATATAGACTACTATTGGTAGGATGGCAATTTTTACTATGTTAATCATATTTATCCATGAGCATAGGAGGTCTTTCCACCTTCTGCTATCTTCTTCAATTTCTTTTTGCAAAGGCTTGAAGTTTTCATCATACAAGTCTTATATGTTAGCATTAAGATATTTTATATAATTTGAGGATTTTGTGAAAGATGTTGCTTCTCTGATTTCTTAGTCTGCTTGTCTCTTGTGTATAGGAGGGATACTGAAATTTTTGAATCTTGTGTCTAGCTATTTAGCTAAAAGTGTTTATCATCTGTAGGGGTTCCCTAGTAAAATTTTTAGAGTCACTTATGTACAGAATCATATCATCTGCAAATAAGGATATTTTGATATTTTCCTTTCAAATTTGCATCCCTTTCATCTCCTCTTGTCTTACCCCTCTAGCTAAGGCTTCAAAGCACTATATTGCATAGGTCCAGAGATGGACAACCTCATTTGTTCCTGATTTTAGTAGAACTGCACTGAGTTTCTCTTTATTTAAGTTGATGCTGGCTATAAGCAAGCTATAAAATGCCTTTATGATGTTTATAAAACCCTAATCTCTCCAGGACATGTATCATGAATGAGTGTTGGATTTTGTCAACAGCCTTTTCTGTATGTATCTCATGAGATGATCATGTTTTTCTTTCAGCTTGTTGATATGATAGATTTGTTGATTTTCATATACTGAATCCTATATGCATCCTTGGGGTGAAGCCTACTAGATCATGGTAAATGATCTTTTTTGGGTGTTCTTAAATTGGTTTGCAAGTTTGTTTTGATTCATTTGTTTGTTTGTTTTGCATTTTTGTTCATAAGGGAAATTGGTCTCTAGTTTTCTTTCTTTGTTTGGGTCTTTATATGGTTTGGGAATCAGGGCAACCGTGTTCTCATAAAATAAATTGAGCATTGTTCCTTCTGAGTCTATTTTGTGAAACAATTTTAGGAGTATTGACACTAAATCTTCTTTGAAAGTCTGGTATAATTCTGCACTAGGAAAGACCAGACCATCTGGCTGTAGGCTTTTTTTGCGGGGGAGGAGGAGAGATTTTAATGACTTCTTCTATTTCACTAGGGCTTATAGGTCTGTTTAAGTTGCTTATCTGATCTTGGCTTAATTTGGTTAAGTGGTATAGTTTGAGAAAACTATCCATTTCTTTTAGATTTTCCAATTCGGTGGAGTACAAATTTAGGCTTTTAGTTTGACCTTCCTGTATTTCCTTCCTGAATACTTTCATGTCTATTGTTATAGCCTCCATTAATTTCTTATTTTGTTAATTTGGGTATCTTATCTATACCTTTTTATTAATTTAGATAAGGGTTTGTTTGCTGATCTTATTGATTTTCTCAGAGAATCAACTCTTTGTTTCATTGATTATTTGTATTGCTCTCTTTGTTTATATTTTATTGATTTCAGCCTTAGTTTGATTATTTTTCTGCCTTCTACTCCTCTGGGGTTTGATTTCTTCTATTTGTTCCAGAAACTGCGGGTGTTCTGTTAAGTTGCTATTATGAGATTGCTCCAGATGTTTTTTATTGTAGGCATTTAGTACTACGAACTTTCCTCTTAGAGCTGCTTCATTTTCCCATAAGTATTAGTATTTACACATTAATTTTGAAATAATTTTAAAAAGTCTTTAATATCTTTCTTATTTCTGTCTCGACACATTTTTCTTCAGTAGAGAGTTCTTCATTTACATGAATTTGCAATCTTTCTGCTGCTTCTGTTGTTTATATCCAGTGTTAGTCTGAGATGGTCTGATAGGATGCAAGGAGTTATGTCAATTTTCTTGTGTATGTTGAGACTTGTTTTGTGTTAGAGTATGTGGTTAATTTTGGACTAAGTTCCATGGGGTGCACAGAAGAAAGTATGTTATTTTGTGTTTGAGTGAAATCTTTTATAAATATTGGCTAGGCCCATTTAAATTATAATATCTCTTAAGTCCAGCATTTCTTTATTTAGTTTTTTTTCTGGATGACCTGTCTATTGGTGAGGGTGGAATATTGAAATCACCCACTATTGGTGTGTCACAGTCAATAGGTGATTTAAGCTATAGTAGTGTTTCTTTTTTGGGTGATCTTGTATTTGGAGAATAGACATTAAGAGTTCAAATGTCACCTTGGAGTATATTTCCTTTAATGAATATGTAGTGTTCTTCCCTATCCCTTTGATATGTTTTGGTTTGAAGCCTATTTCGTTAGATATTAAAATGAATACAAAAGCAGAGTCCATCCTTCTGCTGCATACAAGAAACATACCTCAACCTTAAAGATAGACATTGCTTCAGAATAAAGGCTTGGGAAAACTTTCCAATCAAATGGACCTAAGAAACAAGCTGGGGTAGCTATCCTAATATCTAACAAAATAGATTTCAAACTAAAATCAATCAAAAGAGACAAAGAAGGACATTGTCTTCTTTAAGTTGGAATTTTCTTTCTACTGATATCTGTGGGGGTAAATTTGTAAGAAGATCATGCTTAAATTTGATTTTTATCATAAAACATCTCATTTTTTTCCATATATTGTTATTAAATTTAAAAAAAAAATAAAACTATGCTAATAAGCCAAGCAATTTTTTTTTAAGTTTTACTTGGTGTCTTGGTATGGGCTAGAAACATCTTTTTTTTTTGTTATTTTTCATGTATTGTCATTGAAAATTTTGGTTGGTATATTGGTGTGGTTAGCATTTGTATTCCCTTGGAGACTGTAGAATGTCTGTTCAGGCCTTTCTAGCTTTTAAATCTCTGAGGAGAATCATGAGTCACTCTAATGGATCTGCCTACATAAAGTAATTAGTATTTTTCCCTTTGTACCTTTTAATATCATTTTTTGTTGTGTATGTTAAATATTTTTATATTTATGTGCTAAGAGGATGTTAACTTGATAAGAATTTCCTTCTTTAGGTTAGGAAATTTTTCTTTCATGATTTTCTTGAAAATATTTACTTTGTCTTTGACATGCTTCTCTTCTTCTTTCTTTTCTCTATTTGTATTGTTCTTAGATTTGGTCTTTTCATAGTTTCCCAGATTCACTGGATGTTTTGTGCCAAGATTTTTTAGGTTTAACACTTTTATTGACTGAGGTATCCATTTTTTCTTTGTATCTTTGATATATACAATTCAATCTTCCATCACTTGTATTTTGTTGTTGAGACTTACCTCTGAGGTTCCTGTTTGAGTTCCTAAATTTTTTTAAAGATTTATTTATTTATTATGTATACAACATTCTGCCTCCAT
>LOEQ01006542.1:67765-90764 GCA_001685075.1 Bramus lutescens | reverse complement strand
AGTGGGAGGGAAATGGGAGGAGGGGAGGAGGTGGTAATTTTAATAAATAAATAACAAATTAATAAATAAATAAGTAAATAAATGGAGTCAAGAAACATCAAAAAACTGAAAAAATAGAAATGGCCTACAGACACAATGCTCATTTCTCTAGAAAACCCCAGACTAGTTGCAGGGTGTTGCAAGCAAGTAGCACAGGCTTCCACAGGGCCCTATATCTGTGCCATCACACCCTTCTCAATCCAAGATGTTAAACAAAACAGCTCATAAATTTACATTACAGCTGGATATGCTAATGCCCACAATCCCAGCACTCCTGAGGTTAAAGAGGAAAGATTCTTGCCAGTTTGAAGTCAAACTTGGGCTACATAGCGAGTGTCATGTCCGAACCAGCCAGTACCTGGGCTGCAGAGTGATAGATACCACATCTCAATAAGACACCAGCGCCATAGCAGCGGCAACAGAAAGCATCACACAGTTTTATTGCAAAGAGAAATTCTTTAAAAGAAAAAAAAGTGTCATATTTGAAGACACCTGGGATTAGTTTTCCGTCTTGAAATGCCTATTCCCGTGATGTTGCTGTGTACTGTCCTCTTCTAAGTGCTCTCTCTGTGTGTCTCTCTCTGTCTCTGTCTGTCTGTCTGTCTGTCTGTCTGTCTGTCTGTCTGTCTGTCTGTCTGTCTCTCTCTCTCTCTCTGCTGTGTGTGTTTCTCGCTCAATGCCCATGTTTAAATCTAAAGTGTGCACTATCCCTTGTGTTTATACACTTCCTGACTTTATTTTTGTCTAATCCTAACATTGTTTTCTGTGATGCAATCAAAGATCTGTCTTTACCTGAGTTGAGATCCCCACAGTAAGGGTGGGACACCTCAAGGTACTCAATGCAGTTTTAGGCTGCATCTCCTCGCCATGTCCCACTGCTGACACAGCCACAAAGGTAGACTGGCCCTTCTTGTCATCTTTGATCAAGGATGGACACTGCCATCATGAATGCCACTGATCATCTTGTCCTTGTTCATCATCACAAGTGTTGATCAGATTTCTCCACGTGTTCTGCATTCTCTATGCAATTCTCTGAAGAAAGTTGCAAGTGAAGACCACGTTTAAACAGAACACCTGTGCTCCCCTTCTTGATCATGGAGCAGAGGAATCCATTAATTGAAATCCTTCTGTAGAGAAGACTTACCTCTTATTCCCTATTTATTCACTCCCTTTTTTACTTTTGGTATCTGTATCAATTCATGCCCAAGTGTTTTACAGTTTTGTAGTTGAATTCAATGGATTCTCCTGTTAGTGTGTGTATAGGTAATGGGCACAACACAAAGTTAAAAGAATGGAAAGGTTTATGACTTGCAGGAAGTGAGGGGGCGCTAGTTACATGAAAACTAGCACCTCCTTTACACAGGGAAAACTGGGATATTTTATTGGGGAATGTACACATATTTATAAAGCAGAACATACGTGGCTATAAGTACATTCCTCCTCCTCCACCCTCCCCTTCTTCCTTTGAAACAATATTTTACTATATAGCCCCTGGCTGACCTGAAACTTACTTAATAATATCAGGCTGGCTTCAAACTCACAGAGTTCTCTTTCTCTTTGTGCCCCAGTTCTTGGATAAAGGTGTGTATCACCATTGCTGGCATAATGCTTATGTTCTTGAGCATGCTCAGCGTAACATACATTTCTGAACATATTCTATCAAGAGTATAAAGCATATGTTTATAAAGAAAGGAAACAAATGCAAATGCACCCAGGCTGGGAACTTAATATTATAATTGCCAAAATTTGCTCTAGTCCTGGGTTTTTAAAAAAATTTCCATTCTCTTGTTGATGAAGAAAACATATGCATTTTTATGTATATTGCTGAACAAAATAGGTAAAAAATCAAACATCTATTGATTACAAGTCATAAAATATTTATTTTAAAACAATTCTTTGGTATACATGTAATTTTATCATTTATTAAATATTAAAGCAAACTTGTATACTAGTGAGACATGCTTATTTTTTCATAATAATTATATCTTGGCTGAAGAGTGTCTTCAGTGTTCCCATCAATTGATTAGTATTTTATTTTATCATCATTAGTTCTGAGAATATTGCTGTACATAAATAGGTAGTATAAAACTGGAAAAGTTAATATAGGGATGAAAATTATTAGAATTCTGCCCTACTGCTAACTTAAAATTCACTGAATTTTATGAAGCTTAAAACAGTTAAAATGATGACTATTTTAGATATAACATTTTAGCACACTATAATCAAAAGATACACTGACAATGCATGCTGCGGTGTGGCAGAAGGGAAATATTGAGATTTTGTGTTCCATCATAAAATGTTAGAGCAGAAGGTTTTCTATAAGCAGTAAAAACACTGCAATTCATAACTTAAAAAATTCAATGATTAGAGTCAAGGTATTTTTTGATAATTGTCATGCTGGCACCCAAAAGACAAAAGGCACACATGTGTTCAGAACCAAGACTACAATAAAGTGGAGTGAGCAACACATGTGAGCATTGTCAGAAATATTAGTCTGCGGTTTTGAATTAGTTTTTACCTGTTGTTTTTGCAGGGTTTAAGACCTTTCACTGTTGCCAATGTTACTGCTGCCCCACATTCAATTACCTGACCCCTCGTTGAGTTGTGGCTTGCCATTTAAGATGATGCTCCAGGTCACCTTGACAAGAGAGTCAGAGTGACTCGGAAAACTTTGTTCATTGTAAATTTCTTCAAAGTGTCTTAGCTGGGAAGAAAAATAAAATAGAGAGGCGGAAAAGGCACCTTTTACAACTTTAAAGCTATGTTAAGTCTCTTAAAGGGATAGCGTATATCCCAAGTATGCATAGGTGTTTGACCTCAAAAGTGCCCCATTGCTCAGCAACTGATACTTTGGGACATATTGCAATACTGAAATTGTGTGTGTATCAAATATATATAAATCAATTGATATATATATATAATCAATGCTGAGATATATAATATGTATATTTAAATACTGATATATATATATAGTATGTATGTGTATGTATGTATGTATGCATGTATGTATGCTCTCAATACCGAAACCAAACACATAAGTATTTGGGTTTTGTATTTTCATATGTGAGTTAAGGGTCCTACCATGTAGCCAGCAGGTCTTTATTTACAATCATTCTATCACAACCTTTCAAGTGGTGGCATTACCCTGAGTACCTGCTGTTCAGTTCATGACTTAAGCATCTTTCTAACTAGTTGTGGTTCCTTTTATTGGAGTATTTACTGTAGCCAAGACCCAAATTTCCATGTTATTACAAATCAGAGAGGTTATGGGGGGATCTAGTCAATATCCAAATTTATCTAGTCTAAAAACTAACCATGGAAATTGCATTGATGTCTGTGTCTCTAATCTTACCAATATGCCACCCTGCCTCTCCTCTCCTTTGACATTCCATGACATATGGCCTTCTTGGGTATACAAAGGAATAAATGTTCCTTTTGTTCCTGAACTGGAGACATTTGTAGTATCCTGCAGTTTTGCTCTTTTGTATGAGTGATGGGCTTTGTCATAAAGAAAGACAATAGTAAAATCCAGTTAGCTTAATAATGACAAAAAAATCAATGGAAGATCAATTCTTTAAGAAGGATAAGAGCTATGACTCAAACACACAAAAAAAGTTGGTCATGTAATTTTATGCTCAGAAAAGATTACCATGTAACCTGTTTGAATAGTTAGCGTTGGCTTATTACATCCAAGATTTTCTGTTTGTCATTTTAATTTAAAATGTATATTTAAAGCCACATGAATCTAGAGCATGGATACCTGGGCATACATTGATTAAGGGAGAAAAATGACTCTTACAGTTAAGAATGTGTGAAACAATAAAGAGTACTGTTCAATGTTCCTTTGGTGAGGAGACATGTAGTACACATTCTTACTATCTTTAATAAATGAATGGATTTGTTGATAAGTAAGTCCATAAAATATCATTGCAAACTTAAAGCTCTTAGAAGTATAAGATGGCATACTTGCCACCTTATTGTGCAGATAAGAGCCTTATTTTATAGGTCAATAGCTTGATTATAGCTCAGTAGCTCATTCTAGTGTTAATGCGTTAGGCCCATTCCTTCTCTTTTCCTATAACTGGCAAGTTCACAATGCATTTCATGCATTTGAATAATATATGTTAAACAATGTTTATTAACTAGTATTTTAAGATTATTCTAGTAGTTAATGAGCATAGAAAAATGAGTAAACCCAGTTCTTGTTGGCAAATGAGTGTCCTAAAATATATTTTACTATTTATTATCAAAAGATTCAGAACCTCCAGAACAATGACATATACACAATAAGTATTGAGCAAACAGCCATTCTTAAAAAAAAATAGGGGTTAATCAATATAATACTTTTGTATTTGCAGCTTTCTGATGGTGATTGTTTAAAGCATTTATATAGTGGCCGTGCAACAATGCAAATTCGGGGTTAAAAATATTTAAAGTATTTCTGCATGCCTATCACTACACCTGAACTATATATAATAAATGTTATAGATAAAACTTATTCCTGTGACTGAATGAAGGCTCTTGGTATTTTGTCACTGAAGGAGTGGGACATTCTGAAATAAGATTTGCTTGCTTATTCCTACCTGTGGGTAGTATCGACTTCTCAGTAATAAAGACATACTTGATCATTCACATCCTTTTTCTTTTTCCCAAACAAATCTGATGTTTCAAACACAGATACTTAAAAACAGATTTTCCCACTGTTCTAATTTTACCGAATTTGATATAAGAGTGAAGGTTATATAAACTGCTTTAGTCCCAAAATGTCACCGTGCTTTTCTCTTTTTATTATTTGAAGCTCTTAAGGTGATATTTTTATGTCAGGTCATAACAAACACCAGTGTGGAGTGGCCATGCAAATTATCTTTCCTGTAATGATCAGTCAGTCAGTTACACAAAGCACCTGATATGGGCAAAGCTTCTCACACAGCATTAGAAAAATCACATTTCTACTTATATTTAAATAGTGTATATCAATATCCATCTCTAAGTGCCATGTACTGAATCACAGTCTAAGGAAATATACTCAGACTATAACTAAGACTCTTAAATAGTGGGCCTTTTTATTGCATTGTGCTAAATAAAGCTAATTTCTGTTAAAGGCATTACCTTTAAGAAGCTTCTTAAAGCATTTTTACATCCCTGGAATGTACACATTTCCTTTTCCTGATTTATATATGTTGAATACATTAATCTCCTTTATAGGATCCCTACCTCAAATGGATATGCTTTTATAATATCCACAACCTTATGATGTGGGAGTCCCCTCTGTATGCTGTGATTAGCATTAATGAATAAAGAAACTGCCTTGGCCTGTTGCTAGGACAGAACTTAGGTAGGCAGGGAAGACAGAACTGAATGCTGGGAGAAAGAAGGGCAGAGTCTGAGACGCCATATTTGCCAGAGTAAGATATGCTGCCAAAACTTAGCTGGTAAGCTACTACCATGTGGTGATACACATATTAATAGAAATATGTTAAATTAATGTAAGAGTTAGCCAATAAGAAGTTAGAGCTAATGGGCCAAGCAGTATTTTTAATTAATATAGTTTCTGTGTGATTATTTCAGTTCTGGGAGGCCAGGGCAAACAAGCTACCTTCCTGTTACAGCATTAAGAAAGATTGCTTGAGTTTGTAACATGGCAGATGTTCATTAGAACGTTGAAGGGACCCTTCCAGCTGGTCAACATAAACCTTCAACCATATACTTAAGAAAAAAGGTGAAGTCAGTCTTCATGTACTGGTTGGCACTTATATAACTAACATTGGACCCAGCTGTAGTTCTTCTCGATCCTCTGTTATCTGTTATTAAATGAAAAGAAAGAACCATGGGATTGACTTCTCCAGCGGCCAAACTTGACGCACATTTTAAAGGTAGAGAAATTTTAGCTGGAGTTCTAGCACATATTAACACTTTTCTTCATTCTTGCCTTAAAAGCTATAAAGTTAAAGTCAATTTCTTTTGCTGTAAAATAATGTTTTTTATTAAGCTGGAGTGAGTCCCTGTTTATATGAATTTTAGGAACCTCTTTGTAGGACAGAACAAAAAATAGAGAATGAGAGCCACAGATTCATCAGGTTGAAATAAACTCCTGAGAAAAGTTGAAGGCTGTTGTCAAATGGGACTCAACTTCAGTCCCCCACTTTCTAAATCCTGGCAAATGCCCAACACACAGAAGGTTAAACCCTGATCTTTGGTTTGGCGCATTATCTTTCTCTGATCTGACATTTGGACTTAATTCACTGATCTGCAATGATTCCACTCTCCTCTTTGAGGATTAGGTGAATTGCCTCCTGTCTACCAGGAGAACAAGCTATTAATAAACCCACATGTGCTTATTTAAGTGATGGGACCTGACAGCGGCCGCATCGAGGGCTAATGTTAGAGATTGGTCATTTGCTGAACATGGGAGTGCTCCAAAGTGGAGAATTTTGAACATTGCCCACATTCTTATCTTCTATGGATGAAACAGAACAACATTTTATTTTCCCAGAGCATATAAAGCAAAGTGGGATTAGAGAATCATAATTTTTTCATCTTTATTTTATTTTTTGAAATTAATATATAATTACTTAATTTTACTATTTTCTTTTTTCTCCCTCCATTCCCATATATGCACTCACTTGCTTCCCCCTAAATTTATGACCTACTTTTCTTTAATTGTCTCTCTCTTGCACACAGAGAGAGAGAGAGAGAGAGAGAGAGAGAGAGAGAGAGAGAGAGAGAACTTGTTCAGTCTGTTTGGTGTTACTTGTATGTACATTGATTCAGGACTGACTATTTGATATTTGATAGCCAGTCAAGAGGCTCATTCTGGGGAAGATTATCCACCCACCTCTGAATCACTTGGTTGCCTACAGTTCTGTCTTTGGGGGTAGTTTTCCCTGAAATTCTCCCTTTTTGTGTTAGCAAGTCTACTGGTGTTACTGTTGTTAGGCTCTTTTTAAAGCAGCCCATTGTTGAAGTATCATGGGTGAAGCGTCTCTGTCATTTTTGGATACACAGTCTCACCATAGATTTTCTGGTCCTCTGACCACGACAATCTTTGCAGCCCTTTTTCTGCAAAAATCCAGAGTCTTAGACTTAGGAGTTGTGATGTAGATAGAATCATTGGGGCTATGAACCATAATCTTAAAGGAAGGAAGTATGGTCTGTATGACTAGATAAAAGATTCAAAAATGTATAATGAATAAATAGGTCATTCAGAGAGAATTTGGGGTTCAGAAATGTCTAACATCAATGGACCCACACAGTGGGTCTTGTCTTTCTGGCTCTTTAAAGGTATCTTAGTCTCAATTGTTGATTAGCTCACAGTCAAGCTTTAAGTTACACATGAGTGAAAGCAGATACCAGCAAACTTTGTTCTGTGACCAAAATATGGCTCGCAGCTGATTGGATAAAGTTTTGCTAGGACATAGCCATGATCTTTTATTTAAACACTGCCTGTAGCTACTCAGGGGCTACAATGCAGATCTGATTTGTTGTGATAAAGACCTCATAGCCAACACTGCCTAAATTATTTCCTGCTAGGTTTCTATGGAAAAAAATTAAAAGAGAGTCTGAATAATAGCTGAAGGTGCAGGGGTAAGACTAGATTTACAAACTCAATGGCATTTGCTAAAGCAAAAAGCCAATACTGATCCTCCGCCTTTCTTCCATCTCTTCATCGGCTGAAACAGCATTTCAAACCCAGACCATTTTCTCATTTTCACTCTGCGAAGAGAACTCCGTGCAGCATGTCAGGGAAGAAAACAAAATAACCCAGCAGGAAGGAAACTGCCAAACAGTTCATTTGACTCCATTACTTTTCTCCACATGAGTGGTCTCCAAAGTCTGAGTCTAGCGTGGACAGCGGCATCCCGTGTTCTTTACAGATCACAGTTAACCATGTAGCCAGGAGACACCGAGGTCTTCAGTGTGCAAGTTCTTACTTCAGAGATCCCTCTTTCTCTCTCTCCTTCTATTCCTCTCTCCCCCCTCCTCTCTCTGTCCTGCACAGGCACAATGACAGCCCGAGTGGACCACGGACTCTTCACTCATTTTTCAAGTCCCTGCAGGTACTGACCGCCAGCTGGCAAAAGTGACAGATGATGCTAACTTTCAACAGATGCCTTTCTGACCCCAAAGATAATGGGAATGACAAATAATAACTTTGTAATTACCTCAACTTCAAACGAAGCGGAGCTGAAAAATAACCAGATGAAAACTACGGGGAACATGTGGGACTGACTTCCCCATTAAGCATGTTTAAGTGTCCCCCGTGCTGTGTGGCTCAGGAGCTGTGCCAAGAGAGCAGGGGAGGCAGCCCAATACGCACCCAACCATAAATCTTCCTGGCCCCATGATAAACAAACAAGATTTCGGCATCTGCATGCACAGCTGACGAGAGCTGGAGAAATGAAGATTAAATGGGAATCAAGGCACCATCGGTGCTAGAAGTTTCACAGTGCCTTGGATTATGAACGTCCTCTAATTAAAAATACATTTTAAATATTCATATTTCATTCTCTTCTCAGTTTTCTGGGACTGGCCCATAAGAAGAAACACTAGGAAAGACAATCAATAAAGGGTATATGAAATTTGAATTCAGGGGTTCTAGTTGTTGGTGATGCTGTTGTTTCAAGGATGTTCTGAGAGTTACTGTCAGATGCAATGTGTTATCACTAATCTTGACCAACAATGGTGTGAAAACTTGGGTGCTATGCTGTAGGGAGAGCACAGGGACTTCTGAGCACAGTGGGGCCTCACTTGGAAGCCTCTGGCATGAAGTATTTGAATGATTTCAAAGATGAGATGTGACTGGGTGCTGGTTACCCTTGTTTGGGGGTGCTTGCTATTGTTAGTTAATTTGGCTAAAATTCCTGATTATGTCATTTACTTCTGGACTGAGATCAACCAACCTATAGGTAGAAAAAATTGTTAATTCTACTGGCTGATTTCATGTATTCACATCACTGGGTCATGGAATATGTATAGATTTGATCAAATATTACCCTTAAGTATTTCTTAGACAGTGTCTTTGAAAAAAATTAATTAACATTAAATTAATAGTTTATGGCCAGGTGGTGATGGCTCATGCCTTTAATCCCAGCACTCAGAAGGCAGAGGCAAGTGGATCTCTGTGAGCTGGAGGCCAGCTCTGGTCTACAGAGCGAGTGCCAGGATAGGATCCAAAGCTACAGAGAAACCCTATCTCAAAAGTTAAAAACAAAAAGAAAAATAGTGTAAGTATACTGCCCTCTCAAACGCCACTGAACCTGCAGTTATGCCCTGACAGCCTGAAAAGAACAAAACAGGTAACTACTACCTCAGTAAGAGAAAGCTCCTTCCTTATGTTCTTCAGACTAGGATATCAAATTTATTCCTCCCCTTGGATAAAACAAACAAACAAACAAACAAAAAAAACCCTTCCTCAGTTGGCCAAATGAATGATCTTAGTGCAAGAATCCCACTGTTGAGTCTACTTTTCTGTTTCATCCTGCCAATCTCCATAAGCATGGGAACCAATTCCTTGCAACCCATGTCTCTACATGGGTGAACCCCCTATTGGTTACTTGGCACCAGGGGACCATTATTAAATTACCAAATCTACCCTTGTGTCTTCCATGGAAGTGATAACAGCAATCAGATTGTGGGAAATCTCTCTGTAACCTCCCATCATTGATGCTAATTAATGTCTTCATAATTGGATCCTTGCAAGCTTAGGAAGACCACCGCCATACTCATCTTTATCAGGGCCAACAGCACTATTGATCTACCAATTAATTTTGAATTTTCCACCTCAGACTCATTATTTACTAAGTGTCCCTGAGTTCATCTGTATGACACACAAAGTGTGTTATCAGATCTCTCTAGACAAGGGGAAGGCAGACAACCTCCCTTCACAGTCCCAGCTCCACATCTGAAAGCCTTTCAGCAGGAGTGGATGATTTCCTCAGGCAGGGCAAGGAGCATGAATGAAGACAGTCAAGACACAAAACGGAGAAGACACTTTCACACTGGATGGGTACCATGGTTTGACTCCACCCAAGGTGTGCAGCATAGTGACTGCAGGACATAGTTTCAATGAATTATTCAATGCACCTGGTTGTAAATGGTAGGGAGGGGGTGGGAAAGGGTGTTCCAGAAAAATGGAGCAAAGTCACATCTGCAAAAGATGTTGCTTATCTGGGGATGGGATTCTGAGCTGGGTATGTGGAACTCAAGGCCGCAGAAATCTAAGACAAAGGTTATTCTTTATAGAGAGAATTTCATGGGTCAATGGACTGCCATCTGTCCAGCATGCTGCCCCAGTGTTCCATTTCTGGTATTCCAGCAAGCAATAAATTACGTGCCTCACACTGGACTTGCTCTGCGTGTCCCACATCTCACATTTTGTACCCTCTCTCCTTCATCAGCAGTAACAGGCAAAGCTGCTGACTTCAGCATGCCTTGTCTTGTTAACACGGCTTTCCTTCCAGCCCGACTTCTTTGCACCTCAGTTCCTGATGCTGACTGCCGAAATGGCTTGGTGTCCAGATGCACAATCAACATCTGACTCAGGAGCTCTGAAGTCTGTGCCCATAACGTGGAAACACGCTGGCAGATGTGATGACGATTTATGTGAAGTACAATGCCTTCAATGGTTATAACTCTCACTTATGGAAAATGTCCGACATGCCAAGTGTTTTTGCAAGCTTTCTACATGTTACACCACAGAAGTCCTCAGAGACATCACTGAGCCACAAAGAAATTATGACAACTTTTCGAAACTTTGCAGTTAAGATTGAAGCCAGGATTTTTAAACATGGCTCCAAAATTCAAGAGATTCATTACCCTGAAATCCTTCTTTTAAATAAACCAAAAATACAGAGAAGAAAGTACAGCACACTTTAATGAGTTACATTTCTTCCAATTGTGAATTTGAAAAAATAAGAATCACACGGGACTTGGGTTTTTTGTTTGTTTTCTCTACAGAATGAAAGCACATCTGTGAAAGAGAACACTTCCAATACTTTTACTCCTATATTCTCTAAAGACAACAAAACACAACAAAACAAAACTAAAAAATGAAATTTTTTTTGTATGTTAAAAGACAATCTAGATTTTCTAATGAAAATGTTTAAATACTTGTATGAAGGTCAAATATTTTCTAAATGAAACTTTCTTCTCCACCCTCCTTCTGTTAAAGGATCTCACACATAACCCAGAGTACTTTGAAATTTAGGATCCTCCTTCTTCTATCTCCTGGAGCTTAGATCAGAGATATGATCTATTATATTATATAACACTATTATTTGAGTCAACTTTTAGATTAGTTTTCAGTAGAAGTTATGACATACACTATGAACTTAATTACATTTCAGAGTAAAACTAACCTAATTCTAGAAAACACAGCTTCAGTAATACAAAAGAAGGGGCCTCTTGAGTAATAATATCATACCGTATTGTATTGGCACAGACTTTTATTATGTTTGCTATGAACATGGTGGTGTAACCATTGCTTTAAATAGTCCTGTATTTTAAGAGATCAGTTCTATAGACATATAGAAAGGGGTAAGAAGGAAGGGAGGGATGGTGTGGGAAGTCCTTCTGTCTATGTGCTGCTTTTATTGGCTAATGAATAAAGAAACTGTTTTGGCCTGTTGATAGGGCAGAGTAGAGCTAGGTAGGGAAAACAATTCTGAGTGCTGGGAGAAAGAAGGCAGAGTCAAGAGACACCATGTAGCCCCACCAGAGACAGATGTTGGACAGAACTTTGCAGGTGAGCCACAGCCATGTGGCAATACACAGATTAATAGAAATTAGTTAATTTAAGATATGAGCTAGCTAAAAAGACACTTAAGCTGTTGGCCAAACAGTATTGCAGTTAATATAGTTTCTGAGTGATTATTTCAGGGCTGAGCAGCCGGGAACAAACAAGCAGGCTCCTACTAAAGAGGGCAGAAAGAAAGGAGGAGTGGAAGGAAAAAAATAGAGACAATTTTACACTTACTATATATTTATCATTTCTCAGCTCTTTCTGTCTATGTTAGACAACATCTGGTTTTATTTTCTTCAATCTAAAAGAGCTTCTTATAGAGCAGATATCCTCGCAAGAAAATTTCTACATTTCTGATCAGAAATTTGACTTATTGGACTTTGTTTTTGGTAAAATCACTTTGCTAGGAAAAAAAAATTCTTGACTGACAGCTCGTGAACTCTAATTAGATCACGAGCAATGGCTCTCTAAGAAGTGCAATTTGTGGAAACCTGTTTGCTATGAAGTACCCATGGTGCAACAGAATTAGAAACACCGGTTTCTTCCCAGTGGGGATTCTCAACATCTACTGGAAGCTAATGTGTCTTCACCAAGAGTAGGGCAGAGCCTGCAGTTTCTAGAATTCTTTTGAATATAAAGAACTTTTTCCATGCACCATCTCACTTTGCTAAGGTTCTGCAAACTATGGAATGGTGTTAATCTGGCATGGGATAGGTAAACTAAGGTGAAAAATAAGGTACTATATAATGCAGTATAATGAGTAAAGCAAAGACACTGTGAAAATCAGAGCAGGGAGATCACATCTTCAGAATACCCCCAGGAGCCACAGTAGCACCAAGACGCTGCAGACAAAAAAGTATTCTCTCAGTGGCATGTGTGTCACTTATGAATATTTGAGAGATGTGCTGCGGTTTCTCTGTGGCTGGTAGCTAGTTACTGCTAACCACTGCTCTCCATGTAATGGCACAGCTTGATCTTCAGCTCTGAAACAGCCAGATGTTTCACTGTTACAGTGCTAATCACATTAAAGAACAGTCTATAACTTAAACATTCCTGATTTTAATTGCACTTTGGGTGTGGTAACCTTAACAGGGCATTCTGCAAAGTCTGGCTAACACAAACCTAATTCTGTTTTAGTATCAACACCAGGAAAGGTTTCACTCTAAAAGGGTAAAATTTCTTTCTGAATCTGTAGATCATTTAAAATATGTCATTACTAAATTTTATGTACCATATACAAGAAAGAAAAGAGGCGCTCTGCATGTATGTTATAGTTGTGTGGCTTTGGTTCTCTTGTGGGATTCCTAATAGTGGTAACAGGAGCTGTCTCTAACTCTTTTAACTGGCTTTGGGACCCTTCTCATACTGGGTTCCCTTGATCGGCTTTAATACATGGGGGCACAGGGCTTAGTCTGACTGTTACTTGATATGCCATGTTTTGTTGATATTCATGGCATGTCTGCCCTTTCATAAACAGAAAAGGAGGAGGAATGGATTGGGAGCTGGGAACAGAGGGTGGGATTGGGGAGATGAACTGGGCAGAGACAAGGGAGGGGAAATTGTGAACCCGATATAAAATTAATAAATAAATATAAATAAATAAATAAATAAAATGAAGAAAAGAAAATAGATAATCAGAAATTCTAGTTCTCTTAAAAAGGGGGGCAAGGAATAGCAGACAGAGTTCAGAGGCAGAGATGTAGTCTGGGAGGTAATTACACAAAATCTAAGCGAGCAAACAAATGTACCTGAAAACAAAGTATAAATAACCCCTCAGATAGACAAGAAATTAGACCATGTCTCCTATAGGATTATAATGAGTTTTCACTGAGCTCCTAATATACATCATTTTATCCACATAATAATCTTATAAGATAGATAATATGAATTATTAACATTATAAAGATGCAAAAAACTAAGCTAGGATGATTAAATAGCATGCTTAAAACTCACTCTAAGTCTTAACAGATTTTGCATCTAAGCTTCTAACCACCTGTGGATAACAATTGTCAAAGATTATTTCACTGATCTAAACCTGAATCAGGCTCTGAACTCTATTCCCAAAGAGGTCCATTTGCGAACTTCTTTGTAGAGTTCAGTTTTAACAAGAATCTTGCTAGGTCAGATTAAGAAATGTTCACTTTTTTACATCACTATGGTCTCCTTTTCATCATTATTACTTCCCAGATGATGTACCACCGTGTCCCATCTTCAGTAAGACTCCCAAATCAGTTAAGCTGGAATCCTCTCACAAACGATGCTTGTGTCTAGTGCGTTTCCAGCTACTAGTACCTCTGCTAACAACAACGACTCACTTCTTGGATGTTATAGGTTGAAATGTCCCCCACAAACTAATGTCTTGAAGGCTTATTAACCAGATGTTGGAGATATTTGGAGAGGTAGAACCTATAGGATAGCGATTCTCAAACTGGGGACTTAACCCTTTTGGGAGTCAAACAACCCTTCCATAGGGGTCACCTAAGACCATCAGAAAACACAGATACTAAGAGTGGCAAAATTACAGTTATGAGGCAGCAATGAAAATAATACTGTGGTTGGAGGTCACCACAACATGAGGAACTATATCAAAAGGTCACAGTGTTAGGATAGTTGAGAAGCACTGCTCTAGGAGACAGGGCTTGGATAGCAGACTTTTAAAGCTGATTACCTGTCTCCAGATTACTGCCTCTGTTTCCTAATTCCCAATCCAACACAGTACAAATATGATCTATCACACACTCCTAAAAGCATCTGACCTGATGGGCTGAAATTTTCTGACAGCATGAGCCCAAATCAATTGTTCTTCTTTAAATGGCTGAAGATAAGTATTGTGATCACAGAATTTCAGAAGAAATGCTCAAAGGTTTAAACCCCACATACTCTGTTTGTATTTGGAATTGGTCTAAGTTTCACACTAGGCTATATTCTCCTATTGTATTAATTCTTTTTAATTTTGGTTAAAACATAATTACATCATTTCCCCTTCCATTTTCTCCCTCTAACCCCATATGTATGTATGTATATATAACCATATATATATATATATGGTAATAATAAAGAGATCATGAATTTGAGAGGCATTATGCAGGGAGCCATGTGAGAGATGGAAAGGAGGATACAGGGAAAGGGTTGGAAGGGAGAAATGATGTATTTATATTTTAACTAAAAAAAGAATTAATTCTCTGTGTGGGTGTGTATGTACATAAGCTATATGAACTCAGTATACTGAGTCTGTTTAGTATTACTTGTATGTACATGATTTCAAGGCTGAGCCACCAATTGGAGCTCATCCATGGTACAGACAAGTTCTCTGTCTTTCAGTCTATAGTTCTTTGGAGTGGGCCTCTGGTGTGGGAGAATTGTCTCTATTCTGTCAATCATGTTTTAAATAAACTCCGATTGGCCATTAGCCTGGCAGGAAGTATAGGTGGGAAAACCAGACAGGAAGTAGAGGCAGAGCAATAAGAACAGGAGTATTCTGGGAAGAAGGAAGCTCTTTCCCCAGTCTTGCCCTGATCATGGAAGAAGGAAGATGTGACCTACCTGCTGAAAAAGGTACTGAGCCATGTGACTAATATAGATAAAAATAATGGGTTAATATAAGCTACAAGAGCTAATAAGAAGCCTGAGCTAATGGTCCAATCAGTTTATCATTAATATAGACCTCTGTGTGATTTCCTTTGGGGGCCTAATGACTGTGGGAACTGGGCAGGACAGAAACCTCAACAAACAGGCCCTCATGTTACAGGCATCCATGAGCTCTTCCCCTTCTGTGTTAGTATGTCTGTTGGTATTACTGCTTGGATGTTGATTAGGCAGCCATATTATTATGATAACATGTGTTATAAATTCCTGCCATTTCTAGGAGTTACAATATCACTAACAAATTACATGGTCCTCTGGGATCTTAATATTTTTTGTGATATTTATTTATTTATTTGTGTGTGTATGTGTATGTGTATTTGCCACATGTGTGAGTGCTCACAGAAACCATCAGAAGACAGTAGATCTCCTAGTGCCGGAGTTAACAGACAGTTGGCAGCTGCCTAACCAGATGGTGAGAACCAAACTGGGAGTTTGTGGAAGAGCGACAAGTACTCTAACCTGAATGGTTTCTCCAGTGCAGAATGTGTTAAAATAAATTCTGCCTTTGCTGATTTAACTCTTCTGCCTCTGAATTCTATAACTGCTCTCAGCAGTTTTTCTTAGAGCAAGGCCCTTGTCTTTTGATTATATATATTTTGGTTTCTGATTTTGTGTTTTTATGTTTCTCTCTCTCTCTCTCTCTGTGTGTGTGTATTTCTTTTGTGCTTTTTATTTGTTTTTTTTTTCTGTTTGCTTAATTTTATTCTGATTTTTGTTTGCCCAATTGTTTTCTAAAGAGAAAGAAGGCGTGGAGTTAAATGGGTGCAGAAGGTATGGGAAGATATAAGGGAAGTAAAAATTTAGAATATATTGTATGAAAAAATGTTTTCAATTCAGGAAAAGAGATACAGTGATAAGACTATGTGAACACAGTAACCTAGGTTCTCCACAATTTAGCCAGCCCTTTCTCCAGTCTAGCAGAATAACCAGTTTCCTTCCTCGATATCACTGATTCATGAGTGCCCATCTATGTCTTCAGTACACATATGACCTTTCTCCCTAAACCTCCAGCTCCTTGTTGTCTTCCTTCACTTGATTCTATTTCCATGACACTGCTGTATCTGAGGGCAGGGATGGACTCACACATATGTGTAGGTACTTTTGGAAGGCAAAGGTCCATACTGAGTGTATTCTTCAGTTGCTCTATTTCTTTAGATAGATATCTTGCTTAATCTGGTTCTAATCAATTCACCTAGTCTGGTTGGCCAGTGAGCTCCAGGAATGCTATTGTCCCCAGTTCCTAAGTACTGTGTTTATAGATATATTTCACAATACTTAACTATGATATAAGTACTGGGAATCCAAATTCAAGTCCTTATTACTCTGTAGCTAACACCTTACCAACTGAGCCATCGCCCAGGCCCAAACACTTCTTAATCTTTGTATTAACCCCTGAATATTAATATATAATGTTTTGAGACTATATACCACATAGGCTTCTAGTACATTCTTTATCTTCAAGACAGTGTTGTAGAAGCTGTGGATGTACCATCCTGTGCCAGAAAAAAACAAAACAAAACAAAAAACAAAACAAAACTGGATTTCTGTTGCTCAGGACCAATAACTCTTAAGTACTTAATCTAATACTTCTGTTCAACAACTCCTAATAGTAACTGGTGGCAGTTGATGTGTACTTATTCAAGTTACCATTTTTCCTTCAGTGACATAGCTCTGAAGCAAGTGCTTTGCCTAGACTTCTAGTATCTCCTAGTTCAACAGTCCTCCAATTTGAGTGTGCCTCAAAATTGTGAAGGGTTTCTGTTTTAGCCATTCTAGACTAAGACTCAAAATAGGCATCTATAATGAGAGCCCTGGGATGCTGGTGCTGGCCCAGCAAGAATTTTATTTTGCCTTTGCTCTTCGTATCCCCATACTAATTCATTTCTTAGATTCCCTTCAATGCTTTCTTTTCTATTCCTCCTCTGCGTTCTCACTGGATGTTCCTTGTCATCATCTCACAAGAAAACTATTTGTCTTCAAATATTATTTGGAGCCCTGTTTGGATAAACACTACAAAGACATCTGTACTTGCCATGACACATGTGGGAATCCACTTGTTTAGTGAGATTTGGCTGCATCTCATGGAAGACATAGCTGGTCAGATCTTTTCATTAATTGTCACATGATCCTTTCCCCATAGAAGTGCTCCTTGAATATCAGTAGAATTAAGGCCACAGTGTTGTCAATCATCTCACAAGAATTAACATCAGGACCCACTTGGTTTGCTTGGCAGTCTCAAACATATCAGTATTTCATGTTTTAAGAAACAGTCATGCACCTGAAAGGGTGAAGAGATTTATTTAAGCATCTGACCACAACCAAGAAGCAGGATGAGTCTGGATCAGCACCGACACCATGGTCTCCTAGAAGTATTCTATAAACTGTAAGGACAGCCTGGAGAAGCTCACAGATGCTTGGCAGTTCAAGTCTAAGCTTCATAATTTACCCTGCTGGACTCAGTTATACCCAAATGGCTATAATCATCTTTACAGTTTGACTCACCAATTTACATTTATATTACATGGATGTTTCTCTTCTCTCCATCATGTATCTCCATGAATTTTGTTGTGTCTTTATTTTTCTTTATTTATATTTGTTCATGAAAATTTTTTTACTCACACCAAACAGAGCATATGTTGTGTCTTTTGAGTGGTTTTATGATTCAATCACTCGGCTCATTCAACAGCCTTGTCAAAAATGTAGAGATGGTTGAATACTCTAAGCTCAAAGACAGACGGGAATCTACTTCACAGATCAGTCAATCACTCAGTATCAGGCTCCCAGAGAGAATTGTACATAACAGGATAATAATATGTGTGAACAATTCACTTTATTAGTTTCTTTGGGATTGCATTTGTTCCATCTATAGCAGCGAAAAAAAGGAAAAACTGCAATTTTCACAATTTTCATAACTTACTCTATAATAAATTTGAATTTGAATCAAATTATGTGCTGTGCTAAAAGAAATATAAAGTGAACCTAAGTTCATGTTGGTTTATTTTTAATTAATTTCAACAGTGGTGGAATGAACCAAGGTTTGAGTTTGGCAATTAGGAAAGCATCCAGAATGACATGAAAGGACAAAAATTGAAGAGTTTTATATGCACCATGTAAAGTGTCAGTGTGACATGTACAGAAAGAAGAGATACCTTTGAACCAGTGGTTTGGACTTCTGCCTGACCTGTCCCCGAGGATCAGTAGCAGCTAGCACTGAATGTGAGGAGCATCAGTCAGTTCTGACGTCTAGGTCACTATTTATAAAATAAAGGTGGAATCAATTTTGATGCAACTAAGCATGACGAAAAGTGTCTCATGTCTACAAAATATTGCTTCTGCTACTGGTAAAACAAAAGTCAGACACTTCACTGGTGCTTATTTCCAAAGGTAGATTTCATGAGATAACGTGGCTGTTTTACCAGTGAAGCCTGGAAGACCAAAGGATGTGTCCTACAGCTTTTGAGCATTAATTTACGCACTCTTCTTCCCTACTGATGTTTGCTGTCCCCTAGGCTGCGGAGAGCTAGTGAAGCACTGAGTGAATGTGTACTTCGCATGACATGGCATAGTCATGGCTCTGGCCATGCTAGAGACTAAAGCCTCAGACACATGGGAAATCAACAAAAGCCTCACCCCTTGGGTCAAGCTCAGGGAAAAGACTTCTGCTGGCCTGTGTATGAATGTGGACAATTTAGGTGATTGACTAGTGTGTGCAAAAACTAGCAACTGCATCTCCCTCCCAGATATTTATGACTTGAAACTGTTCACCTACAGAGACCAGCTACCAAGCCTAGCCTAGCCGCTCCCCTTTAGTTGTACCTAATAAATCTACTGAGGTTCCAGGTTGCTGCATATCTCTTCATCAGGGTATACACAACCCATGTGGTCACAGCATTTTTGTACATGTTATCTGTGTTTCTATTCTCTCTCCATTCCCTCAATCCTTCTAGTTGTGTTTTTAGACTCAAGCTATGTAGCCCCAGGCTGTGCATGTTCTTCAGCCATCAGATCTCCTGAACACTGATGTTTAGAATTTGCTGGGTTCCCTCTGTCCTCACCCAGTGACCACTCCATCCTCACCCTATACAGGGTTCTAGGTATGGAGACAAGAGCAAGAAGAGTCTTAATCTCAAAAACCTCAAAGGTAGTGAGAGTGCGTGCCTGAGAATATATGATTTTATATGACAATGAAGTTCTTTGGGAAGTAATTAGGATCACCCATTAGTTGAGTTTGTGTGATTATGGAAAGGAGATTATACGAGTGGAACTGGGGTAATCACATGGGCATTTTTTTTTAAAGTGGTGAGTTTTATCTGTATAGGAACAGAAGTCAAAGAGTGTTTAAAGAAAGGCAAAGACTTGGGGTTCTTCCATTCCTGCTCTGAAAGGGGTGATGGCAAGCAAGAAGGACTTTTGACAACCTCTGGGGTCATATAGAAGCCCATATCTGATTTTTTATTATTTTTTATTAATTTTTTCATCTGTTTTACATCCTGACCTTAGTTTCCCCTCCCTCCTCCCCTCCTGTTCTTCCTCACCTCCCCTGTGCCTGCCCCCTGATCCCACTGCTAGGAGTCCCAGGTATAGACCAAGCTACACAACTGTCACACATAGATAGACGGCCTATGACAGTCACATTCAGGCGCCTTAGCTGTCAGTTCAGAGTCTATGAGCTCCTGTGAGCCCAGGTCAGTTGTTTCTGTGTATTTCCTGTGATGACCTTGAGCCCCTTGACTTTTTCACTCCCTCCCCCCCCCNCCCTTCAATAGGAGTCCTGGAGCTTGGCCCAGTGTTTGGCTGTGGATCTCTGCATTTGTTTCTATCAGTTACTGGATGAAGGTTCTCTGAGACAATTGGGGTAGTCATCAGTCTGATTACAGGAGATGGCCAGTTCAGGCACCCTCTCCTCTATTGCTAGGGGTCATAGCTAGGGTAAGTTTACCATAGCTAGGGAGAAATCCTGGGATTTCTGGGAGTTTCCCTGGCACCAAGTTTCTCCCTGACCCCAAATTACCTACCCTATCAAGATATCTCTTTTACTATTCTCTCTTTCCTGGCCCCAACCCACCCAACTTGATCCTTCATTTCCCATTCCCCTGCCCCCCGCCCCCATTCGGCTTGATCAGGAGATCTCTTCTATTTCCCCTTCTTAGGGAAATTCATAAATCCCTCTTTGGGTCTTCCTTGTTATCCAGCCATTCTGGGGCTGTGGATTGTAGGATGATTGCAGGAGCCCACTTCTACAAGGTCAGTAGGGTTCCTGGATAGGGAATCCTCAAGGCAAAAGAAAAGTCAGAAGAAACAGAAGGCAGGATAGAACTGGGAGGTCTGTCTGGTCATGCTGAAGCAGCCAAACAGCCCAGAGTTTATTTCAGAACTTGCTTATTTATAAAATCAGAACAAAGCACAGCACAGCATAGTCAGTATCTAACCACAAGACCATTCCTGTCCTTGAGTGAGCAGCCTCCTCTCCAACAGTGCTTGCTGCTCCGAAGCAGTCTTACTTTCTATCTAGATGTTCCTGAGGTTTGTTGTCAGCAATATACTTTCTACTAGATAGAGTGTTCTTTTCTCATGGGCTAAATCAGAAGTCTCGCATAGCCCTCAATGTTATAAGAAAAAGTAGAGCAGGCAAGCTTGAACTCAAATGACTACTTAAAGTCAGAAATGACTCCAGATGGAAACTGAGTCACATGTGGGCTCCCACACAACTGTCCTTACTTTATAGCTAATATTCATTTACAAGTGAATACATACCATGTTTGTCTTTCTGGGTCTGGGTTATCTCAATAGTATGACTTTTTTTTTTAGTTCCATTCATTTTCCTGCAAATTTCATGGTGTCATTGTTTTTTGTTTATTTGTTTTTATAGCTGGGTAATACTCTGTTGTATAAATGTGCCACATTTTCTTTGTTGATTCTAGGTTTTTTCCATGATCTGGCTATTACAAATAATGATACTATGAACATATTTGAGTAAGCATCCTTGTGATATGATTGTGCTTCCTTTAGGTATATGACCCAGATTAGTATAAGTGGGTCTTGAGTTAGATTGATTCTCAGTTTTCTGAGAAATCACCATATCAATTTCCAAAGTGGCTATAGAAGTTTGCACTCCCACAAACTGTAGAGGGACACATCCTCTTCAATGTTAACTTGTCATTTGTGTTGTTGATCTTAACCATATTGACAGCTATAATATCTCAGTTATTTTGATTTGCATTTCTTTTATGGCTAAGGATTAAAAAAATATTTAATGTATCTTGACCACTTAAAATTCTTCTGTTGTGAATTCTCTTTTTAGATTGTTACCCCATTTTAAAATTAGATTACTTGGTATTTCAATGTCTAGTTCCTTGAGTTCGTTATATATTTTAGAGTTCAGCTGTTGGGGAATATTATTTTAAGGTGTGTAACTTTTATTTTTGCTGCTTTTGTTTAACTCTGTAAAGCTGTGGTTCTTTGCCTATCTAACACACCTGATAGTACTAAGAGACGAATGGCCAATAGTGAGATGGGAGCAAAGATAGGTGGGGGTAACAGGCAGAGAATATAAATAGAAGGCAAAATCTGAGAGGAGGAGAACAAGGAGAGAAAGGCCTCAGGGGCCACCCAGCTACACAGCAAACCATAGAGAAAGAAGTAAAGAAAGGTGTACAGAAATAGAGAAAGATAAAAGCCCAGAGGCAAAAGGTAGTTGGGATAATTTAAATTAAGAAAATTGGACAAGAAACAGGCCAGGCAATTATAACTAAGAATAAGTCTCCATGTCATTTATGTGGGAGCTGGGTAGCAGGTCCTCAAAGAGCAAAAAGAGCAAAACATTTCACAATAATCAGCCCTCTGTCAGATGTGGGATTGGGGAAGATTTTTATTCATTCTGTAGGCTGCCATTTTGTCTTATTGACAGTGTCCTTTGCTTTACAGAAAAATTCTACCAGGGAGCTCCTACAGTTAATAAACACCCTCAGTGATGTGGCTGGATCAAGTTTAATTCAAAATAAACAGTAGGCCTCCTGTATACATTCTTGATTTATACTGAAACAACAGGAATTGTCTTAGAAAGGTATTTCTCCATAGAGCCTCTGGGAGAATCCACCTATATAATACTTCATTTTTGGCCTTTGAGACTCTAATCAAGTCAAACTGGCCTTCTAACCCTTTGCTGTTAGCTAATAAGGGTATTATTTGAAGCAGATAGGTTTTTTTTTGTTTTACAGCAATGCAAAATAATCCAACTCCATTCTCTCTAAACCGTCCTCATAATTGCTGTTTTAAAGAGAAAGGTAGTTACTTGAAATTAATGGTTGCTCAATTACATTGCTCTGATGTAGGAGGGTCATCTGTCTATGTGTTACTTTCGTTGGTTAATAAAGAAACTCCTTGGCCTTTTGATAGGCCTGCCCTTAGGTGGGTGGAGTAGACAGAACAGAATGCTGGGAGAAAGAAAGCCTAGTCAGGCAGACGCATGAAGCTCCCCCAAGATGGACGTTGGTTAGAATCTTCCCAGTAACCCACCACCTTGTGGTGCTACACATATTAATAGAAATGGGTTAATCAAGATGTGAGAGTTAGCTA
>LOEQ01006542.1:50228-67295 GCA_001685075.1 Bramus lutescens | reverse complement strand
GGCTTCAAGAATTGAGTCCAGGGCCTTGTTCATGTTAGGCAAGTGCTATAGCATCTTATGGTTGAGTTATCCTAATACTCCATTCCTCTGAGGTCTATACTTGGTCCAAGAACTCGCTAGGAAGAGGTGAGAATATAGAGATATGAAGAGGGAGCATATACAAAATCTTGATTTTTACCTCTGTGTTTTTGAGATCTTAATCTGGTTGTTGTGTTTTATAAAAATTTTAGAAGGCGATCTTTACACTTTGTTTTCTGTGAGAAATAATGTTGGTGACTAAATAGGACAAGGAAGAAGGACATAGGCAGCTTTGCACAAGCTTCCACTCTGTAGACCCCTCCCAAGGAGGACTGAGTGCTTATGAAAGCTTAGTTTCCTGCTTTGAGCCCTTCTGACTACTCACCACCCAACAGTGGATAGTCTTCTGCTGGCAATAGATGCTGCTGCTCATGCCACTAGAAATTAATTCAAATTCTTCCCCTGAAGTACCTCACTTACCTAGGAAACAATAATAAATCAACACTTCATACCAAATAAATGAAATATTAGTCAAGACCTGCATTATAATTTTATGTTTAATCCTCAATGAAACAACATTAATTTCACTTTTTTTTAATTTGATGTCATTCAGTCAGGAGATTCTTAAACACAGCTTACTACCAACCATTATTTATGTTCTTTTTCTGAACAGCGCCTAATAACTGCTAATTAAGTCTTTTGTAGCTTGACTCTGAACTAATTAGGGTTAATTGAGCCTGTGTGCACATTAGCGGTTCTAGCGCTCTCGTCCCGATAATCAGTTTTTTGGAGTCCATTGAATATTTAGTCTGTTTGCTCGGACTTCTCTCTACTGGACATTCTGTTGCAGCCTTTTTCATCTCTTAATGGAAAACAGCAGATTCCCCCAGTATGTGACTGACAGCTGGTGTGTAGAACAGCCAAGGCGTGTCACAGAGGAACAAGCTTCTGAAGAATGGACACGCAATAGGATTGCTGATATGCCAGTTCAACTTTTAAGTTCTGACCTTAGAGCCTTCTCTTTCTGGAGCATGAGTATGTGGTTCCTGGGGCTGTGCGTTCACCATTCACAGCACAGATACCCTAAGTGTCCTTCAAGGGGTCTTTGGATTGGTTGTCTGACTACTCTGGAGAACTGACTTGGGTTTGGGCCTTCTCCCCTCTCGCTACAGGTGACTGCAGTGGGCAGCCAGGCTGCATTCTCTTGTATGATGTCTTCATCATGGCTAACATATTCCATGGTAATTGTGTCCTCTTTTGGACTGTTTCTGACCACTAACAAGAACTCTGCTTGACAATTCCAATAAAAGATTAGATTATTTAACAAGGAATGAAATTGTTCAGTTGCCTTCACCTTAAAACAATTTTTAAAAAAAATTTAAAAAGTATTTGCTAGTTTTTAAAGACAATTACATTAAACAATAATTAAAGGGTGCTCTTTGACCTCTATCAACATAGAGAAAAGTTCTCTAATCCTAAAGTATATATAATTTTCATGTAGTTATCTGTTTATGTAGAATATAGACTAAATAACTGGCCACAGTATAGATGAGATGGTATTTCTTTTTTGTACTTTTGATGGGGAGCTTAAAGAGGTCATCCTGGAAGCAAAGAGCATTTTCATTAATGTTTGGTCTTTTTTCTTTTTTTTTTAATTTTCTACTTATGGAAAAGCATAGGATTTTAAAAATGCTTAAGCTATATAGCAGCTACATGTGAACACTGCTTTTGATTTATCGCCAAATTCACTTTCCAGAAATGTTACTCACAGCTGGATTGGAAGTGTGTTTGGGAGTTTCCACAGGTATCCCACCACACTGCAAGTCTACTGGAGATCCAAAGGGATTGCCTTTTTGGAGCTTGAAACAAAAAGCAAGCAGCAAAAGCAAATGGAGGAGGTGGAGTCCTGATGCAGAGTAAAGAGGAGAAATGCCTTTGGGGATTTAGAATGCCTTTGTGGACTGGGTCCTAAAGATGTCCTACCCTTGAACAGTGAAAACCCATGTTTCATCTTAAGTGCATTCCAGGGATATTTGTTGACAAACAAGGGCTGAAGATGAGTTAGAAAATGAACACCTCTGAAAACATAGCAAATGATACAATTAACATATTTATCTCACTTATTCATATGCATTTCTGCATAAGATTGTGCTAGGCACTTCATTAATTCTATACCTTTGAGTTTAGCGACTAATGGAGCTTTAGTTATTTAATTTAAAATTCTCCCTTTAAGAGAGTTGAAAGAAAAGATTATGGAGGTCAAATAATAGACTCAAGCTGATTTGTGCCTACTGAAGTCCAAATGTAGGCATTCTCTGTGGGTGGATATTCTAGATCTGAAACTGTGTGCATGGCTAGCAGCAGCATCTCTTACCGGTTGCAAAGCCATATGAACCCAGTTACTCTTAGAGATCTTGTTGGGGTCACTCTGCAGAGGTGGTAAGGAAAGCAAGCCCACGTGTCCAAGATGGGCTTCACCTATGTAAAAGGTGGTTGGCTGTCCTTCATTCACTGAAGGTCAACTTCAATCTAGTCCTTGGTTGTTCCTCATTGGCTAGTTTTGAGAGCTTGTCAAAAGGAAACTGGGCGACTTAGGAGATCATTCTCATGAAGTTAATTATCTCTGGCTGAAATACACTTCTTAAGATAGGAAGGAAGTCAGTTGTTCTATTTGACTGAGCAAATTTTCCTGGAACTTGAACATAAACAGATACATAGAAAAGACTAAAACTCAGCTACCTGAGAGTACCTGGAAGTGGTAGAGACAGGGCTGGAGGAATACGTGAGCATGTGAGCATGTATGCGTGTGTGAATGTACATGTGTGAATGTGAATTTAAATGTGTGTATAAATGTGTACAAATGAGTTTGTGTATATGAACGTGTGCAAATATGAGTGTATGACTATGTATGTATGTTGATATATGCATAAATATGTGTATATGAGTGTGTGAGTGAATGTACACATTTGTGACTGTATATAAGTGTGTGTGTATGTGTGTGGTTGGTGGTAGGGGAAGAGATGATTGAGTATGAAGTTTCTTTTATAGTATCTGACAGAAAAGATGAGAACTTCGTGTCACTTGTATTATGATGACTGAATTGTAAGCATGAACTCTGAATGAATGCAAACAGAGCAAAAATAGCATTCCATTAAACAACACATTAATAATAGACATATTTTTATTCTATGAAATTTACATGTGTTCGAAAAAAAGCATTCATTGCAAGGCTTTCCATTTTAAACAGAAGGGTCCCTTAAAAATGTATCTACATAATTTCTCTAGATGCACCCATGGTGTACTTGCTCCAATAATGATACATGTAAGCTTATACCATTATAGATAATTGGGTTATCTTTGAGATACAATTGAAGATTAATCAATAAATTTAGTACTTAATATATTACCACAGAATCTTCTGAAACTTCATGTTGATAGTTTGAAACCACTGCGTCTTTTACATGCATTAAAGGAAATACTCCCAACAATTGGCACTACATTGAAATAATCCCTAATTACTGCAGTAGCCATGGAAATAATAGAATCTCTAATTGTGGCCTGAAAAACTGCAGTTTAAAGCAAGCACACAACTGTTTGGATTTATGCTTATACTAATCAAATCGATGTCATGGTTTATTTCATAATGGGAATTTTATGATTCAGGAAAACAGCTATGATGGCTGAGAATAAGTTAAATGAATTTTTGTCCAAAGAATGGTTCCAGAAAATGATGTGAGCACGTACTGCCATGTTTCCCGGGGAATTCTTTCATTTCTTTTGCTCGTAGCTCCCTGCCTTCTAGTAGGTAGATGAATATTGCTAGCAATTCTTGATTTTTGTGGTATGATTACTATTAGGCACAATACTGGAGGGAGAGGTGCATGTGGAATACTGATAATTAAAGTTAATCAAATAGTTCAAGAACTCGTTCTTTGTTCTTGTTGTACTGGTAGAAAACCATTGATGTGATCATAACTCAGGATTTAATTTCAGCAGCGAGTGAGTGAGAACACAAGAGTTTCTTTACTCACAGCTCCTAATAGGACACACAAAAACAAGCCAGGCAGCAGAGGTACTGCCTCCTCAGTGTGAGGTAGAAGGAACAAAGAAGAAAGCATGACCTGGGAACCTTCCTGGGAAGCAAAGAAGGAAACAGGGGTCACGTCTGAGCAAGCTAAGGATTCAATTATTTGGAATAACATTGGCAGACTCTCAGCTCAAGAGGTAGCCTTTGCTTGCTAGTAACTGACCCCCAGGAGCTAAGGCAGGGGGAATACCAGCTTGGTGCATGGTTCTGTGAAGGAGTTACCTGGAGCAGACGTTGAGTGCATTTTTCTGCACAGGTGGTAGGATTGTTAATAGGGAGCCTTTTGCTAACTCCAGGGAGCAGATACTTCTGAGAAGAACACTCTCTCCTAGATCATCTAAACCTATCAGATGTGGAAGTCTTATGTGATTTTGGAAGGTGAAAACACTATTAATACAAACACCCATTAAATGTTTGCCATACAGTACCAGGCTTTTTTCTTTTGGGTCAACAACCAGCTACCAAATTATGACACAGAGACTTATTAGTTTTCAATGCTCAGCCTTACCTTAGATTGTGTCTGGCTAGCTCTTAACTTAAATTAACCTGTTTATCTTTATTTACATTTTGTATTGGGGCTTATTGTCCTTCTTCTGTATATCTTACTTTCACTGCTTCTCTGTGTCTGGTATCTGGCTGGCTTCTTGCCCTGGGTGTGCCCCTTGTTCTCTCTACTTTCTTCTTGTCTTTCTCCTTTCTGAGCCTAGACTTCTCCTGTTTATTCTCTCTGCTTGTCAGTCCTGCCTATCCTTTCTCTGCCTAGCTATTGACCATTCAGCTATTTATTAGACCAATCAGGTGCCTTAAGCAGGCAAAGTGAAACAAATGCCACACATCTTTACATAATTAAACACACATCCTTACATCATTAAGCAAATGGAGCATAAACAAAAGTAAGCCACCTTTACATAATTAAAGTAATATTCCTCAGCAAAAACAAATATAACGCATCTTTGCCTAGTTAAAATAATGTTCCACAACACCATACTTTAAAATTTAGGTATTATAACTTCAAAAAGGGAGAATGTTAAGGGAAGAATAAGCTGAACTAGGAAACACTGACATATCATTAAGCACTATTCAAATAATTTTATGTTTACCTCTAAGTATATTATACACATATTTTCCAACATATAAATAAAACATGAGGGGGTATATTGTATGTGAGCACTACATAGATGTGTAGTCATCTTGCATGCATATGCATATCTATTCATTAGTGTTTAAATATGCTATTCAAGTCAGTGATTAGAGATGTGTCTTTTTTGATGTAGTCTGTGTGTAAATTTTCTGCTTATAAACATGTACACGCATTTATATACATGCACACACATACACACAACTACAGGAAGAATCAGGAAGTTCTAAATCCAAATACACCTTAGATTTAACAACTGAAAACAGATATCTGTGAGACACTAATTTTGCTAAAGTCTTGAACTCTGCATTTGAGGAACTGAGTTCAAGCTTTTCTTGTTTCTCCCACTTCTGTATCCTTTCTTATCTGCTAGTTCTCCTCCTACCTTTTGTTTCGCATTACTTTCTTTGAAAAACATTTATTAAACTCAGTACGGTAAGCTGCCTCCCCATTGGTAAAATGGTGAATCGATATTTAATATTCTGGAAGAACTCAGGTAATTAGTTTTTAAAAAGCATCAGTCTGCTGAAACAGGAATGTGTTTTGGACATGGTGAAACTATTCTGTGTGTGTACAAGGAGGAATCAAAAATGCTGAGATCTAGTGTGAGGAAGAGTCCAAAAAGAAAGGGGTCCTCCCTCCTCTTCAGGAATGCATCCCAAGAGAATCAATGATGTCTTGAATTGTGGATAGCACTGACTGCTGCCCAAACTACAGTGTTTCCTGTAAACACATACCTACAGTAGGCTGTAATTTATAAATCAGGTAGCCGGGCAGTGGTGGTGCTAGCCTTTAATCCCAGCACTTGAGAGGCAGAGACAGGCAGATCTCTGTGAGATCGAGGCCAGCCTGGTCTACAAGAGCTAGTTCCAGGGCAAGCTCCAAAACTACAGAGAAACCCTGTCTCGAAAATAAAAAAAAAAAAATTATAAATTAGGCACAGTAAGATTGTTTACTTCTGAGTGCATTGTAAATATATTTTCCAATATCTAAATAAAATACTAGGGGATATTTTATATTTGAACGTCACAGAACTGGCTTATATATATCTGCATGCATGTGTATATTTATTAGTGTTTAAATATGTTATAAGTTTATATTCATGCTACTTCAATAAAATATACCTATTATAATGTGCTATATATAATATGCCACAAAATTTATGTGAATGTAGCTATTTCTCAAAATATCTAACATCCGCAACATGGATACCCTGACCAAAGGAATAATTTACATCCTTGGCAGGATGAAGCTTGATATAAAATTATGGAAACTCAAGTGTTAGTAAAACACATCAGTCTTCTGAAACGTGAATGTGTATTGGACATGGTAAAGCTGGTATATGTTTATACAAAGAAGAAAGCAAAGAGAACAGTATGATCTGTAGTCCAGGAAATAGTGTGACTACCTATTTCATTTGAGATACTGGTGTGTTTTTGAATAGTTCTAAAATTTCCAACCATAGTTATATCAGGTAAATAAAGTCCTGAAAAGCAAAACCATGAAAAATGAGAAACTATTAAATCCACAGAGGAAGAAAAGCTGGGCAGAGTGAGTATCTGATTGGCAGGTAATGGAGGCAAAGATCTTCGACAGTGAGAATCTGTGGGCAGAGGGAAAGGGCAAACTGTTGTCTGTACAGAACTGGATGTGGCTGAAGTACTGAAGCTTGGAGGCCGTGAAAGAAAATACAGGTAATTTCCAGATCATGAAGGACCTTGCTTGTCATGCTTTATAGAGGAGTTCATATTTCAACAATGTTGAGAATTTATTCTAAACAACATCTTAAAACTTGGGGAAATGTGAAAATCAACTGGATGTCTGGAGTCTTCTTAACATTCTAGAGAAAAACACATTGGTGAACTGATGTATCAAATTAAGTCAATGGCGACACATACATAGAATGTGATTCACTGGGATTTGAGGGCTCATTCCAATAGGACAATGAAGAAAGCACTCATAAAAATAAAGGTTTAAGAACATGTTGCACTTGCACAGACCAGAAGGACGTGAAGGAAAAGAGCATGAAAACGTTGTGAGTCAAGGCAAAGATGGATTCCCTGTATTTGAGCTAACTAGGAAAAGCACAGTCACGAACTAAATGCATTAATTAAAGAATGGTGAAGGATTGATAGAGGTAGACTTGACCAATCTGCGTAACTATATAGGGAAAAATATGATGCCTTCATCATTTTCCTCCTAGGCTGCATTAGCTCTTTGGAGTCTTTTGTAATTACATTCAAAGTTTAGGCTTTTGCCCCATTTATGGTACTTCACGAGGCAGTATATATTCTAATACTAATTCTTGCAACCCATTAACATGAGCTCTTTCTATATATACATAACTTTTCGATGACATTCATCAATGTTTTGTTCTTTCCCATGCACCGGCCATTAGCCTTGATGATACTTGTATTCTTAAGTATCTTGCTAAAGTTTGTTTTGTGATAGCAGACTTTTTGGGATTGTGAAAAGTAAGGTAATATGATTTATGTTTGCAAAGCATGACTTTGATGTTTTGTTCTGCAAATACATACATCTGTCAAAATTCATAAGCACAGACAAACATAATATATGAATGCTTTATTGTATGTTGACTACATCCCCCAAAATAGATTTAAAAGGTAATTTTTCCTGCTGTATTGTCAAATAGAAGTAGCAGCTTAGCAGCCTTCATTTTTTTCTTAAGATCAGTTCAGTGTCACTGAAAACTGACAGGAGATATAGTCAATTTTACAATTGTGAAAATTAAGTCAGAGAAAAGAGTGTTGAATCTGAAATATAAAATATGGGTGCACTACTGCCATTGTCTATGCAAGAGATGACAAAGGCCAGAATTTACTGATGTGGAGGACAATATCTAATCAAAAAGTCTCTCAAGACATAGAGATGGCATGATTTGACCAACTCACTGAGATAAAAATTAAAAAGAAGGAAATGGCTTGAGGGGCACAATTCTGTTTGCAATATATTGAGTTTGAAATGTTTAGGAAGTAGAAATGACTCCCTTATAACTAGGTTCCGTTCAAGTACTTAGATGTCATGTAATTTTCATATGTAAGTGTATGTGTTTAATAAAAAATCATATCTAAAACTATGAGTATGACCATTAACATCCTGAGAGTGTCTTTACAATAGTTAAGCATGTCTGCAGTCTGAAGGCATAGACACTTCTCTCCATAGTACATATCAAGGAAGCTGGATAATATGTTGATGACTACTTTATATGGAACTGTCTCTTCTAGAACTATCACAAAAAACTGTTACTGGAATTATTCTACCCTAAAAATCTATTAAGCCTTATGGAATTGTAGTTTATTATTTGCAAAAATAAAATTTGCCTGGAGTTTTTTTTTCATGTATGTTGGATTTTTGTTGAATTCTAGGGTGTCCCTTAGATTTTTCTAACACTAAGCTACATACTCTGCACTATCCTTGATTTGTGAACTTGATAAAAGATTCGCTCCTGTGATTGGGTTCTATTACATGGCACAGCTGGCCTTGCCATAAAAATATCCAAGAGGGCCTGGCCTAAAGACAGAAATTGTTTAAAATTGCAAATCTTTCTCTGGAACAGTAGGAATTCATAGAAATATGTTTTGCTTTCCTGATAAAATACAGTGTGCATACTGTGTACTGGCCATGGGGCTCCAATGAGGGCCTGCAGACAGGCTCCAGGAATTGAGAGCAGGTTTTGACCAGAAGTTAGCAAAAACCTAGACCTTAGTGCTACAATTCAATGGCTACGAAGAACCCAATTCAATGTCTAGAAGAACCCAAGATCATCGAGAAGAGATCTACAATCAAACCAACACCTTGTTTTCTATCCCGTGAAACCCAGAGTCTCACTGTGCTTTGGCTTCTGAACTGCAGACACTCAGAGATAAACGGATGCTGCTTTAAGCTGCCACACTGGTGGCAATTTGTTATTCAGCAGTAGGAAGTTATAATGCAATATTTAACAACTCCATGCTGAGAATCAAAGAGGATGAATAACATGGTCTAGTGCTTAATGCTGCTAAATAGAATAACAAGAATTGCAAACCCAGTATCTCAAACTCCAGATCTCCAGCTTCCTTCCTGTAGTCCCCACAAAGAGCACCCAGAATCAGTATGCAGGAGACCCCCAACTGCAGCTTAGCATTCTCACCGAAGCCCTCTCTTCTCTGCTTCTCAGGTATTTGCCTCTATTCCTCTACAATACAGAATATGCCTCCTCTCTGGCTTTTACTTACATGATTCCCAAGAAAGCCATGAACAATAGCTCTGTACCTATTCATGACCACTAAGACTACCTACCAGAGAGAGGATGATGAAATGGAGTCTTGCTTTTAGTAACCAAACTGACACCTGGTTTATTTCACCTTATTTATGAAATACCTAATGGGTTTAATTCACTATCCCCCTCTACTAAACCCAGGGAGAGCTGTTCTAGTGGAGTCATGGGACATCCAGTTATGGCATAAGCCAGTGTATGATCACCTTGGCTGGAATTCATTCTCCCTTAGGTTCAATGAACTGGGCAATCAGGGGAACTCCCTTCTGTCCTTACAAAGAGGTGCCAAGGTCTTGATGATCATTTATGCATGAAAAGCTCTATCTTTCAGCTCTTCTGTACTCAATATAAGCCTCTTAAGTATTCATTTTTATCAATAATAATATAGTAATAAACTTTGGTCATTATATTCCTTATGTTTTAGATTAATATTGTTATGCTTTATTGAAATGCTGGAAAGATCAAGTATGAAATACAGAAATATATTTAGACTCATGATGCTACTAGATTAGTTACAATTAGTTTCTATAAATAAAAGTTTTTTAGATATTTGTAGCTTTAAGCAAGTAGAAACTGATGAAGATGGCCAAAAACCAAATATATTTTCTCAGTGTTAAATTTCTCTCTTTGTGTATGTATGTAAAAGCTTATATATAAACATATATCTGCAGACATATACAATTAGACACATATACATATACATGAGCAGAGTGATATGAGTGAATATACACATGCCTATGCATATTTTTCTACAGTAAAGTAATCAATTTTAGCATCTTTGGTGCATACTCACATCCATGTGGAAAGCTGCCAGGTGGTTTGTTAAGTTTCCTCAGTTAAGATCCTGTCTCATGGCATTCTCCCTAAGACAGGAAAGATGTTGTCATTTAATATATGTAAAGGTGAGAGGCCATATCTGGGAAACCGAGAACTGCATTCATGCCCTCTATATGATAGGAATATTGGAGCTACAGAAAAAAAGCCAGAAGAGAAGCTGAGAATGGTTTTAAAAAAGAAGGGGTTATAGAATTTTTCAGCTTCTGCAAAACCATTAGCCTCATTAGTGACTGAAGTAAAGAAGAGAAGTGAATAAGGGGATTTTGAAGAGTTACTTAGAGTGCATTTTTATGCATTGGATAGCACTGATCAGCATTATGGTCTTTTTTTNGCATTCTCCCTAAGACAGGAAAGATGTTGTCATTTAATATATGTAAAGGTGAGAAGCCATATCTGGGAAACCCAGAACTGTATTCATACCCTCTATATGAAAGGAATATTGGAGCTACAGAAAAAAGCCAGAAGAGAAGCTGAGAATGGTTTTAAAAAAGAAGGGGTTATAGAATTTTTCAGCTTCTGCAAAACCATTAGCCTCATTAGTGACTGAAGTAAAGAAGAGAAGTGAATAAGGGGATTTTGAAGAGTTACTTAGAGTGCATTTTTATGCATTGGATAGCACTGATCAGCATTATGGTCTTTTTTTAGAGTCACAAAAAGGTTCTACAAACAGGAACCCACAAGGAATAAAAACAAATTAGAATTTATACTCCTAAATTGTTCACTATGTAAATGAAGCTTTCAAATATATATGGTTTATGGAAATTGATGTGTTGTATTTATTACTCAGCTCCCAGATTAAAATTGGAACCACACTGATTAGGTAACAGTACAAATCAATTCCCATAGAGAGAAGCAGTAACAATACATCAAAATATAAATGTTCTGATTAAACATGTTGATGCATGAGAAGAAAGAAGATGCGTGCTTTTCTTGACTCTGATTTTGAATGCTAGTGAAGTCTGTCCTTCATCTCCCTAAAACAATGGTCTGGAAGGAAACAGGCAGACTGGTTATGACACTTCCTATTTCAGGGAACACATTGATAGAAAAAGGAGGGAGAGAAAGATCTGGGCTCCTTTCCCATGAGTTAAGTGTCAAATCATGGGAAGCTTATGCCACTGAATGTAGCAACACCTTAACCGCAACAATCAATGCCGCATTCAGCCCAAGAGAAGACAGAGCAGCAAACAGACTGTACTCATGGGTCATGCTGTGTTCAGGTTTCTCTTCCTCCAGCTCTTTCAGCCTTGAGTGGGGGGATTGAGAGAAGAAATAGATCATCCTAAAGGACTGAAATATTTTTTTATTCCACTGACTCAGGCCAAAGACTTGTGAAGACTGACAGTATCTCAGATAGCACTTGAAACATTTGTCCAAGGCAAGGAAAACATTTTATTAAAGGATGGCAGTAAGGGCAAACAAATCCTCATGTCTTGGGTGGCTCTACTCTAGACGTACAATGTTGAAGCCTTGCACGGGAACATTCTTACAGAAACTATGCTTATAGGCCATCTCTCAATGATTTGAGGCCAGGCATCCTCCTATAAACATATACAGTGGTCCTGAAAGGTAGAGTCTCAACAGATGACACAAAATGGCAAATTGAGAAATAAGTTTTGAAAATAGACAAAAACTCCCTTAGCATGTTGTTTTTACCCAGACCAACCCTGAGGGTGCCTTTCCAGAGAAAGTCATGAATGCTTAGAGATGGACTGATCGAGAAGTTTCTTCTACTTACTACAGCATTTATAGTAGAGTCCAAATTTCATATCAATAGTATTTTGTCATCAAGTTCTTCTTTTACTAAGATGAGTATATTGACTCTATTCATTTCACTTGGGGTTGATTTGGATGTCAGATATTATTGTCTACATGCCAACTGTGCCTACAAGTATTGCTCCAGTACACAAAGAGTACCCCTCCATCACACATGCATCTGAAGTGTCGACGTATACTTAGAACAGAGAAAAGAAACACTGTACTTTCTGTCGGAAGGCTTACACTACACTGTAAATTAGATCTGGTACCTTCAGAGCAGTTTATTACATCTGGGCACAGCCAAGTGCTGCAAGAATATTTGTTTCTAACTCACTAGTCTTTGGGTCTAATATGGAGGGAATGCTTGATGGACCTAAAGCTTTTCTGGGTATGACTGCCTTGATGGCTCCATTTGTAAATGAGTGAGAATTAAGCACAGGGTACTTTGTTAGAGGGAGGTTGAACTGAGCCTCCAAAGGAAGCTAAAGTTCAGCAATGGAGTCAGGTCATGTCAATAATGTATTTATATTATTAATAATATTAACATTTCTAAGAAGATGAGGAAAGCACATCAAGAGTTCTATTAAGTCACCGAAGGGTGTTCGTCCATTAATACCTGCAAAGTGAACAGTACCAGCATTGCTTAAGGTTGGAGATTAAAAGATCCCTGGGGACAACAACTCAACCATAGCAAGGATTATGTTCTCCCTTTCAATGCTCAACTGGCTTTTTAACAGAATAGTTGTCACTCCGAGCCTTGAAGATCTCAGTCATCACTTTGTCCCATCTAACTGCCACTTAAGTCCTGCAGACCCTGAGATCTGTTGTGAAAATTTTCACTACAGATTTTGCCACATTCTCTTTCCATGCTGTTCTATGGACCAGCCATACAGACTGCTTTCAGTTTTTGGTTTCACTGTTTCCTGGGACTAGCTCCCACAGAAAATCACGGCAGCTTCCTGAAGCAAATAGCACAGCATTTGATCATCCAAAGTGAACAAACTTTGCTTATGTGCAAATCAGTGTAGAGGAAGTGAAAGGCAGTTCCTATAAAAGAAACGTCATAAACTGAGGTATAAAAGGAGAAAGCAGCTATGTTGTTTTGCACTTTGATCAGAGCATAGAAACATGAAGGACAAATGTGGGGCTGAAAATTGTACAAAGAGTGTTAAAGCCAACATGGGAGATTTAAAATATTTAAGTCATAAAGAATTATTTTTGTCAACAATGGAAACTCATGGAAGACTGGGGATCAGAGATCATAACTGTAGAGCTACTCCAATAAAAACATGTCAGTTGTGTGCTGGTTAGAATATAAAAGGAAAGGGAAGAAAAGTTACAGCAATAAAAATGGTTCTTAAAACACCATGATGGTGTGAATTAACACTGCACAGATCGTATGGAGGGTATTCACCATCATTGTCTCAAAGCAAAGGTGACTGGACTGAGAAACAGATATATTCCACAAACTTCAACTTTGTTTCCTATAATCTAATCTAGTAGGATGCAGGAAATAGTGTAGAAGAGACAGCAGAGTAAACAAAAAGCAGCAAGAGAGAGGAAGAGATTATGCCGGGTCTATGAAACACATTGCCCTGGACAACTAAGAAGTATATGATGTGCCAACTTGTAGAACCAGGGCTTCAGAGAGTATGATGGCAGGGTCAAGGTCAAAGACGAAAACAGAAGCACCAGAGTACCTAGCTTCCCAGGAGGGTCCCCTCTGTGCATAGCTGAGGAGAACTCAATAACAGACAAAGAGAGAGAAATGTTTAGTCAACACAGATCTCTACTGATGAGATCCTCCAGTATCCCCTCATCATGGATGCTTGGAACTGCATGCGGTAAGACTCACAGGAGCATGCCAAGGGGAAAACGGGCATACCAAGCCTGAGTTTCTTGCCAACGTACATAGAATAAGCCCTAGAAGAGAAATTTGATTGATTTTGAGAAAATGTGTAAATGTTCTATTTATCATCCACCTGGATTTGTATATTGGAGCTTATGTATTCTTAACAGCTTACACACTTTAGTATGCGGGGCATATAGCATACCATGTGCTAAGCAATCTGTACTCGATAAGTGTGAGAAATATAAATAAGAGATGAGATTCAAGATGAGTACAATTTATAAAGAAAACCCTTTCTTATACAGAAGAGAATAGATATATTTGTCTATGTTCTGAAAATTACTTATTCTTATCCATGTGCTTTATTTCTTTGTTGTGAAAATTACATTATCAGAACTCCCACAAATAAAATTCCATTTGCTCATCTAAAAGTTCCCGGGTTTTGTGCTTTCTTTCTACTTGTTTTACTCTTTTAAAAATTCACAAGTATAATATTGTTCACAGAATTAAATCCCAAGAGCTAACGATTATTCCATTTAGTTACATCATTAGCTGATAGGGAAAAATAGAGTAAATAACACAATAAAAGAAAAAGCAAAAGGAAATTTAATTAAGGCTTAGCAGTGTTATAACTAATTTTTAAAGATCAGGCACTAGCTTGTCAGGTTATATCCTCTGTTACCATCAAGTGATATCAAAATTGAGTATATATGCTGGTGATATTTGTTTATTGACATGACAATGTTACATAAAGCCAACCTACTCCTTCATTCCCATGCAATGAAACATCCAGGAAATATCAAAGTGTGGTCCTGCTGAGAACACCCTCTCTGCTCACCTATCCATTTCTCTGTTGGCGAATGGCCATATCAAGGACTAGGCATTTGTCAACAAAAAAGTCACATCTGCCACAATGAATTGATATCGCCTTGTAAAATTTTGAATGAGAAGCTGGGAATGTGCATGCAAAGTCTTTTTGAAACCAATTACACTGACCCCAGGAAACAGAAGTCATCTTAATCTGGTCAGCAGAAAGTAACCTAACCTGCTCTAGGGACGCGGAACTGAGTGGTAAACACTGTTTCTCCAGGATTAGGACCTGAATCTGGAAAGCTATCAGGAACTGGAGAAGATTCCCCCTAGCTGGCCTTAAGTGTCTGATTTTTACCACACTACTTATTTAGTCATGTTTGTCTCTTTGTTTGTCCTATTTCCCTGTGCCCAAAACAAATTATAGAGAAGAATTAAGATTATTTTATTTAAGATATTGCAATGGAGAAAATATCTACTAATGGGAAACACACCAAAAATGTTGGAAGTGTACTACTATATAAAACAAGGGAACCATTGAGAAAGACTGGTAGTAGGCATGACCACAGAATAGGCAAGGTTAGATAGGTCCTCTTTGGCTAGCTTGTTTTCTCTAAAACAAAATAATTGTGGAAGTCTCTCAAAGCAGCCAGAGCCCAGCCTTTGATTAATGTTTCAGGGTGGAGAGGGCTACGAAGGGTCTCAAAGCTCAGGTTCTTCCAACAGTACAAAATCTAGCAAAGAGTTGGATAGGGGAAAAATGGCAATAAAGATTCATGGCTTCTGATGTGATAATCTATAAAAGATGGAACATAAAGAAAATGCAAAAATAATAAGTGATGGTTACTCAGAAGATAATTACAATCACCATAGTGCACTTTCTTGAATACAAATTATTGTGAGAGTAAAGAGAAACTGGCATGTGTGTGTGTGTGTGTGTGTGTATGTGTAAGAGAAAGAGAGAGAGAGAATATTAATAAAATTTTTGATTCTGTAAATAAACTTAATTTATGTCTACTGAAAATTTTTTGAAATGACCAAAAGCATATTTAAAAATCAAAGTAAATTTCAAAAAAATATGCCAAGGATAATTTTAAGGAATTCCTGGTAGGGGCAGAGGGAGCAGATGACTTTGGATCAATCCACTAAAATGACAATGAGTCAGTGTTTTACAAAATGTCTTTACTTCAGGAAGATAGGGGTAATTAGTATTAGGGATTATACTAATATATTTCATAATGGAAACTTGCAAAAAAAACCTAGAAGCTGAAAGATATGTCTTCAAAATATTCAATTGCCATTCTCCAAAGTTTCATAATGAGCTAAGAATAAAGGAAATCATCCCAAATGTGTTTAACAGTATCTTTTAGAAAACTTTAGTAAGCGTCATTCTCAATATTAAATGCCGAGCAAGTTCCCAGTATGACAGGATAACAAATTGTCCCCTGGCTTTCATTTTCCTGAGTTGCTTTAATTTCTCTGGTAGCCCTCAACTGGTAGCAGGAACTGAGGTGCTTAATTTAGTACAATCTAATTAAAAATACAATTAGACCCACTAATTTAATAGTTTTAGTAGATTCGAGTCACTGTCGATTCTGTAAGATATGTACTCAATCCTTTTGGGCTTTCTCCTCTTCAGCTTTGAATTTTCAATTTGTTTTCTTTTTCCCTTGCTCTTGAGATGGCAGCTAGAGAATGAGGTTTTCAGTAACTGTGTGACACTGGAAACAAAGGTTCCTTTCAGTTTCAGATGAGCCCTGAGGCACCCATGCTGTGCCCTGTGAGGTGTGCATTCTGTGCCTGTCTCCATTCAACCTGTGTTCCTTGACTGTGGGTCCCATTTGTGGTACCATGTCCAGTGAGTGTTCTTACAGCTCTCTTTGGTTCAGCGTCTGTGTCTGCGTGCACCTTCTATCCTATCCTTCTTGGTTTCTGGGTTAGAATGCCTGTTCTTCAGCCGCTCACTACAGTTCTTGTGAAATGCTTTCTCGATCTTAGCTCCACCCTTGGGTACCGCTACAGCTGGAAACCCCCACAGACTTACCAGATGATTCTGTCTCTACCAAATCAAGCTGCCCTCGACTATGGTCCCTGTTGCTGCAAATCCAGCCTAAAGCCAAACTGATGGCGAAGCACTGAGAATCTTTGTTTCTGCCCAACAAGAATAACAAATTGAAAGGAAGACCATGGCAAGGGAGAAGGTTAAGGAAATGGGCTGGGAAATACCTCCATAAAAAGAATTTAATTGGATAATTCAGCTGGACTCGGTAAAGGCAAAAGATGATGAAATGGGG
>LOEQ01006542.1:0-36912 GCA_001685075.1 Bramus lutescens | reverse complement strand
GATGTTTGCTTTGTTACCAATTATGTGATGAATTTTTGAGAAGGTTCCATGAGAAGCTGAGAAGAAGGTGTATTCTTTTCTGTTTGGGTGGAATGATCTATAGATGTCTGTTAAGTCCATTTGGTTCATTACATCTTCAGTTATTGCAACTACAATAATGGAAGAAGATGAGGTTGTGAATTTGAGAGGAAGTAAAAGAAAGGTTAAAGGGAAAAGAGTGAAGGAAGAGTGGAAGTGATATGAGTATGATATTCTCAGATCTTTCCTAGTGAGATGTTTGTCTCTTAGTAACATCAGAGCTGTGCACATTGAGTCTCATCAACATGACTGCCTAAACATGAACTAAACAAGGACAACAATAGACATGCTAACACGGTTGAGGAAAAGCCCAGGAGGCCTCAATCTTATACAGATGAAGTCTCCCCCAACACAACTGCCCAAATGTGAGAGGAACAAGAATGATACCAGTGAATATGTCCAACTCAATGGGGGGAAGTCCACTAGGCCTTAACCCTACACAGAGAACTATAGGCAACTGAGGAAAGTAGGGAGCAGAAAAGGTTGTCTTCCCTATGGAAGAGCAAGAGCATAGCAACTGGTTTTCTAGTACTAATGGTCAGCTAGGCAAAGTACATACCAGTCATATTTTATAGACTGAATATATGTTAGAAATATATATGTATAAATATAATTATAAATATATTTATTTATAATTATTTATGTATGTATATAATATATAACATGTATATTATATGTTATATGTATAAATATAATTATAAATATATTTATTTATAATTATTTATGTATGTATATAATATATGACATGTATATTATATGTGTATATGTACGTATATGTATATGTACATACATTACAAATATGTATATACATATATTAGAAATATATACATATGTATATACACATATATACATACAATAACACATAGCAAGAAAAGTATGTCTTGATTACTGAAGATATTTATGAGCTGTAGAAGTTCCTTGGTAGTTAAAAAATTTTAAATGAAAAAAGAAAGAAAACATCTTCAACAAATGATGCTGGCATAGCTGGATATCAACCTGTAGAAGAATGAAAATAGATCCATATCTATCACCGTGCACAAAACTCAAGTCCAAATGGATCAAAGGCTTCACCATAAATCCAAACACCCTGAACATCATATAAGAGAAAGGAGGAAGTACACTTGAATGCATTGACACAGGAAACCATTTCATAAATACAACCCCACAGCACAGACACTGAGAATAACAGTTAATAAATGAAACCTCCTGAAACTGAGAATCTTCAATAAAGCAAAGGTCATGGTCAACAAGACAAAAAGGCAGCCTACAGAATAAGGAAAGATCTTCACCAACCCCACGTTGGACGCAGGGTTGATCTCCAAAATATACAAAAACCTCAAGAAATTGGTCACCAAAAGAACAAATAATCTAATTAAAAAATGGGGTACTGGAAAGTATGTCATGAATTTGAAGGAGAGCAGGAGGGGTATATGGGAAGTTTTCGTGGGAGAAAAGGAAAAGAAAATTTAACTATATTATAATTTCAAAAATAAAAAAGTGATGAAAATAAAAATAAATTTTCATTAAAAACTAATGTTTTTTTTTACCATTTTCAAAAACAGTTTCAAAATAGCTGTAATTCAGCCAAACATCATCAAGTTTAATAATAAGCAAAACATGAAACCAATATACTTGTTCAATGGGGGGATACAAGAATAGTGAAATTATGTTGTGTATATACCACAGGGTATATTGTGTAAATACCACACTCTCCAGTATCCTCAAAAACAAGAAAATTCTGATCTTTGTTACAAACATGAATGAATCTGGAATACATTATTAAGTTAAAGAAAATAGGCACAAAAAGACAATACTGCATGAACTCACTTATATTGTTTACAAAACCAAGTTGAACTCATGGAATTATAGAGCAGATTAGCATTATAGGAATCTGAAATTTCACTTTGCTAGAGACGTGTTGATGAGCCATGTTGCACAGCATGGTAAGGAGGCTGTCTTCTTAAAGATTGAGAGGCATTTTCATAAAAAAATGTGACAATAATGTGAGCAGGTAATGCTAATTAAATCTCAGTGTAGTCAGACAATTAATGGCTGACTATAATGAATTATCATAAATATGGCATGACCATAATGAATGCATAATGCTTTAAAACAAGTACATAATAAATTGATGGAAATTTGACAGCTAAAAAAATTGCCAGATTTCCCAAGGAACAAAAATAATATGACCTATAACAATATGAAACTAATAAAGTAAAACAAACTACAAAATGCATTTGTTTGTGGGATTCACACACAAGGCTGATCGAGCAATTATCATAAATATGCTCCATATTACCAATAGAATAGAAGAAGAGATGAATATGATGTTAAGAAAATTGGAATAACTGAATGGAACCCAAGGGAAATATTGAGAGATTGCAAATGAGATATCTAAGATAAAAAGGTGTGGATTGTATCATCAACAACAGGTTGTACACTACAGGAAAAAAGTTCAGTAGATGTAGACAGAAATAGAATTTATCTAAGGGAAACAGAAAAACAGTAAGGCAGAACAAGAATATCAATGAAACATATGACTACATCACATAATTAACACACCATAAATTTGGGGTGTTGGTAAGAAAGAAGTCAAAGGCATAATATAGAAAAGATGATGTAATGCTTTCTTAATTTCTGAGAACTTGGAGCCTACTAAAACAAGAACACAATAAAAATAAAGCAAAATAAGTAAACATCATAACTATAATGCTGAGAGCCTGAAAGAAAAATCTGATGATCATCTGGAAGAAAGGACACAATAATTACAAAGGACGAAAGAAAGAATTTCACTAAATGTCAGCTGTGAAATATGCTAGCTGAAAGACACTGAGTAGCACCCTCAGATCCTAGAAGAAAAATAGTGGTTGGTCTATTCAGAATTCTATAGTAAGTAAAGATAGCTTTGAAAAGTGTAGGTAAAGATTTTTTCCCTGATAAACTAAAGCTGAGAAAAATTTTTCTCCAGAAGGAATCTACTATAAAAATTCAAGAAATTTCTTCAGGCTTAAAAACAATAGTAACAATTATAAATTTGGATCTATTCAAAAGAATGTATTCTCGGAAATCTAAGTAGTTTTTAAAGTTTCTGATATATTTAATCTCTTTCAAATGTAATTGACAGCTTAAGAGAAATCAGTAATGTTATATGATGGGACACAAAGCACAGTGAAGCATTAAAACATATTTAAAGCATGTCTTAAATTAGATACACTGTGGGGCCAAATATCTTGATACGTGAAGCTATAACATTTTATTCACAAATAGACTATAATAAGCTGAAGATGTGTTGTAACGATCAAAGGAACTACTAAAAACAGTTACAGAAAATGAGACAATAATGGGAACAGCAGAAATCAATAAAACAGGAAATACAAAAGTGATAGAGAATATCACACTTCATTCAGTTTCTTTAATCCGACTAATAAAATTGAAAACACTCTCCAGGCTGACTGATCAAAAAATAGTAGAAACTATTTCAGTTGAGAATGCAGGAGGCCATCACTACAAACTCTTTAAATATCAGATATATAATCAGAGACTCCGTGAATTACTTTATGGAAAATGTAGATATTACTGAAGACAAGTAAAAATTATGTAAAGGACACAAAATACAAAAACCTGCTAAAAAGAAATAAATGAAGAGTCTCATATTTAATTTAAAGATTAAAATCAGAGCTTTTAAAGGTTCCATAGCTAAAATTCCAGTCAAATAACATCTTTGGTGGGTTTTCCCACTTAAGGAAGAGGATCAGTTGCATGATGAAGCATTCTCATCTGATTTTATGAGGCTAACATTACCATATATCTAAAGGCTGAGGGAAATATTGCAATGAAAGAAAATACAGGCCAGTATTTTTTTGAATATAGAAGTACATGTCCATCTCATATGTTTAGCACAGCACATCCAAAACAACATGCTTCATTGACATTGGAGAATTATCCCAGGAATTCAAAGTTGGTCTAATATAAGTTGTTATTCATTCTGTTGACAATCAAGAATAAAGAGCTTTCATTGAAAAGAGACTGTTTTCTCAAAATTGAGTATTGAGCTATTAGAAAAAAATACCCGATGTCAACCCATGGCCTCCACATGCACCTAAATGTACACATGCACACAGACTTGTAATCACAGACATATTCCTCTTTCCCCAAATTAAAAAAATGAACAACTATATTATGACTTTAAGAGGGAGAATTTGATACTATATCCCTGAATTTTCTTTCTAGAAAGAGATCCTTGAATCCACTCACCATTACTCAGTGTCCTCCCTTACCATGACCAATAACAATTTACAACCAACCCCCCTAAATGATAACAAACATCCATAACCAACCAAACAATCAAAAGCCACCCATCCACCTCTTGGGAAAGTGGGTGTCATATTCTTAAAATTACTTTCTGCTGTCTGGGGGCAGTGACATTTTTTAGGGCATTCTTGAGATAATAGTCAAGTCCTGGGGAGTCTAGCTGTGTACCATCTTGGTGTGAAGGAATAAGATAAGTCTTATCTGAAATCCTGGCTAGAGTCGTCTGTGAGGTGGAACCATGTTAGTTAACTTCCTTGACTAATTTAATTGTCCTAAGCAATTTGTAGTCTAAAGTTGATCTTTGAGTGACATTTCTCAGTTTCATGGCATTACCACAATCCAGATGGAATTGTTGTTGTAGTGCCCTATAGTCTTTTTAGAGACTTCAGCGGTCACTTGGTGTGGGAGGACCTTCTGTCTATGTGTTGCTTTTATTGGTTAATGAGTAAAGAAACTGCCTTGACCTGTTGATAGGGCAGAACTTAGGTAGGTGGGGAAAACTGGACCAAAGGCTGGGAGAAGGAAGGCAGAGAGGGAGAAGCCATGGAGCCGCCACCAGAGACAGACGGCTGAAACTTTGCTGCACACAACCTCGTGTTGATGCACAGATTAATGGAGATGGGTTAAATTAAGATATAAAAGTGAGCCAATAAGAAACTAGAGCTAATGGGCCAAGCAGTGATTTAAATATACAGTTTCTGTGTGATTATTTAAAGCCTAAGCTGGCTGGGCAACCGGGAACCAAACAAGCAGCCTACTTCTCCAACAGTCACTGTTAGGAATGGTTACAGTTTACTGCAGAAAACTTAAACATTGTAAATGTTATAAGCATCAGATGTCAGAGAGGTTAAAAGACTACAATCGATTAAGTATATTTGTGGTACACAAACTAATTTCTAGTTATCTGCTTTAAACTCAAATCTGAAATTAGGTAACAGAAGATAAATGAAGCCTATTTCTAGAATTAGTTAGTATGATCATTAGTATCACAACAGGAAGTTTGTATATAATATATACAGATATAAATAATATATTGCATATAAATAATGTATTTTATATATATGTTTATATATAAACATATACAGTATAAACATATTAAAATCTTATAATTTTACAGCTAATATTTGAACCTTAGAGATTAGTGACAATATATTAGTCCCTTAATTTTGGTTTCCTTCTGTCTCGTAATTAACTGACAGTCACATTCTAGAAAACAATTAAAGGCTGCAGGACAGCTTGAAGTGAAAATATCACTATGACCTTGAGAGCAGGACTGGCTCAGCTGCTAGTCTTGCCATTGATAACAATAACACTGACAGCCACAGAACTAGTAGTGATGGGACATCTCTCCTAGATGATTGGTTGGTGCCCTCAGTTTCCAAGTCATGGTTTTAACATGAGTGCCGTAGAGGAAGTAGACTACCCTGCCATCTATCCAGAAAGTACATTGGAGAGTATGTAAAATAGACACTTCCATATACAATCACCAATAAAACATTCATTAAAACTTATATCCTTTTTAAAATTTAGAAGACATTTTTAAAAAATGGATCTCAAGAAATACCATTATTTCAAAATATTCTTTCCCATGCTCCCAAGTTATCCCCCCCCGTGCAGTCACAGAATACCCCACAATCGTTTTACACATAAAGGATCAATTTTTCAAAATAAGCAAAGGGTTTGAGTGTGTTTGCCAAGATTATGTTATAGGCTTTTAAAAAACAGGCATTTGGCCTAGTTTTCTGATTCCAGTTCTAAGTAGCAGAGCCTTCTAATTTAAGTTTCTAACTAAGTTCTTGGTGCAGCTGATGCTACTGGTTAGATGATTATACTTGGGAGGAGCCACGTCTTGAGAGATTCCCCAACCTCATCACCTAGTATTGGGAGGCCCTGCTGGTTAGAGGTTGCCGTCTACCATAGACTGGCAGTTTTATTTAAGCTTGTCAATGAGGAGGACTCCACCCCACCCCACTCCACCCCTGCCCCAGCAGGCTTCCTGCTCTCTACCTGCCTTTAGTAGGAAGATAGCTCCTAGACCTGGATGCATGACTTATGTCAAGCATAACCCTTGACATAGTTCCCAGCAAGCGTGCTTCCCCTATGGACCACATGATAATTAAATAACATGCTCTAGCTATTTTTATAGGACCACCCTGCCAGTAACCCAGCCTTATGATAGGACCGTGCAACTTAATGGAAATTAGGGGTTGTCCCCCGGCTTCCCAATCTGATATATTCCATATACTCTGGAATAAAGTTGAGTGGATTCACTATACTCATCTCCCGGTGGGTTATCTCCATTGTATCCACAGCCATCTGAACCCTATTCCCTCCTTCTGCTCCCTCCCACTTCACAGACCTGCAGCGAAAGATTCCAAGGAAGTAGGGAGAACCACAACGGAGTTCTTGTGTTGTGAACAACACTGACAGCACACAGGCGCCTCCCTCACAGCAAATCTTCCTCCTTCTCTGCATTGTATAAAAAGGCAGCTGAAAGTCAGTACACTGAATCAGAGTTATAAATACTGAGTAAATAAATAGACAGTGAAGAGCACGTTCGCAACTATGCTAACAGAGTGCAACAAAGCTCTGAAATATCAAGAAACCCAGACAAAGTATTATACCTCAGAATAAACAAAGAAACCACCTGACCTAAAGGTCAGACTCTCAGCATAACCTTTGGACCACAGAGAGGAACTTGTAGCATGTTTTAATAGCCTCATTTTCACTAGTGCCATCTTTCGAGGCTTAAATGGTAGCACATGCCTCACGGTAGAATCTCCCTTCACGGCAGTAAATTGCTTTGATCATTTTTATATAAAACACAAATACTTAAAGCATAAATCTTCACGTGAACAGGATGAATCTCTCCCTCGTGGAATATGGTAAAGTACTTGTTTACAGACTGTGGAAGAGGAACATCACCAGAAACAAAAGGCCCAGTGGAATTCTGAAAGATGGGAACTGGTGACTGCCAGCTGCCTTGGCAAACTAGAGACTGGGTCCTGGATGGCTGCAGAGAGAGGGCTACATGCAGTATTCTGACAGAACAGCGGACACAGAGAAGGCTCCGAATCTAGGGTCCCAGATGCTTCAATGCCGTGAAGTGAAATTGGGGTAACGGAAAGCTAGGTAACTTGAATTTGACTTTCAGACACTCTCTAGCTCCTTTCTGTAAATTCATATAAAAGATCCATAACATGCTACATCTATTTAATTTATTTTTCTGTTTATCTGTTTGTTCCCAGGTGCACACCTGTGTTTATGTGCATGTGCACATGCCTGTTTGTGTGTGTGTGTGTGTGTGTGTGTGTGTGCAAACCAGAGATCACCTCCAAGATTTACCTCTCAGATGTCATCTACCGCTTTCCAGCTTTCAGAGTCCTAGGGGCCCCGTGTTTCTGTGCTTTAATTGACTCCAGATAGGGTCAAGCTGACAGGAGCTATTTGTCACTCGAGCCTTCATTATGTAAATTCTGAGGGCTGAGCTCCGGTCTCCATGTTTGCATAGTGAACACGTCACTGACTGAGTTATTTCTGCTGCATGTATTTATTTACTTATTGTTTCCTTTTTTCTCTTTTATCTACTTAATAAATTTATTCTTTGAATGTTCCATACAAGTATATAGTAGATTCTGACTCCTGTAACTCTGCACTTTCCTGTATCTCTCTCCCATCCCTTTTACTTTCTCTGGCAAGGCCATTTTCACAGTCATGTCTTTTGATTATGCTTTGTGTTCTACTGAGGTCAGCTAAGGTTGTTTGGGTGGTCACGGGGGTGGGGATGACTAGAGGGTGGCAGATACCGCTGGAGTCACAACTTAAGGTAATAGTTGCCCCGCCCCAGTTCATGATTGGCACTTGACAGACCAGTCTTATGCAGGCCCAGAGTAGGTACCTTTTGTTGCGCTGCTGTATCATTCCCTGAAGATAACATTTTCTAGACTTTCTCCCTATTTTCTATCTCTTACATTCTTTTCTGTTCCTTTCTTCTACAATATTCCCCGGACCTTAGGAGGAGTGGTATAAATGTCTTGTTTATGCCTGATTACTCAGCTGTTTCTTACTCTCAGCCCCTTGACCAGTCAGTCATTCATCCTACATTTGTAGGAATGAAAGCACCTTGTGAATTCTTAGTCTAAGAGACCCTGGAGGCCCTCAAAGCAATGCAGTCTCTTGCCATTCCTTTGGGTTGACTATCAGAAAAAGTGTATAAGACCCTATTGCTGAAGACTTCATATATCCTAATTAAAAGATATAGAGAGAACAAGATGGAATTTGGGCTTTGGGTACTTACTACTACTATTTTGCTAAGTTAACGTGTTCCCGAGCTGCCTTCTAAATATTTACGTTCATACTCACAGACACCTGCTACTCTCAGCCTCAGAGATTTACTATTTAATTAATTTTTAGAGGCAACTATGTTGCCTGTATTGGTCCTGAACTACTTCAGTGATCTTCCTGCCTCAACTTCCCATGTAGCATGTATGACCCAGATGTCACAACATCAAAAAAGCTATCTTTTCATAAGACATAGATCAGTCGAACATGTAAAAGAAAATGTGGAGGGAGCATGGAAAACAGAATAAAGTTTTATGTGATGTACTACTTTCAGAAAGCTGAGGGAAAAAAATGCACTTCCCAAATAAGTCAACAGAAGTAAGATGTTTCAAAACTGAATAATACTTGAATTAAATTATAAGAGAAGATGGATTTGAAGGACTGAGTAAAGGAACAGCCACTACAGCCGGGCCTGGTGCATGTCTGCCTCCACCTAGAAATGCTCAACAAGCATCCATAGCAAGCCACATCTAACGACCCAGCCCAGTCTCAAGGAGCTATCCTGGGATCCTGGGTATCTTCCATGAAATTACTGGACATCTCAAACTGTGATTGGCTTTGAGTTTACAAAGAAAAGGCATGTCTATGTAGAATGCTAGGCATAGTCACCCTAAGTGTGACAAAACAGTCAAGATTCTGCAGGCAAATATAGACCATCACAATCACAGCAGTAACGGCAAGTGAAGCATCTTTATTTGCTCTACAGTATAATTATATGAACAGACAGCTCCTCAAGGACAGACATCAAACAACCAGAAGCAATTTAAAGAAGAAAATTACTGGGGTGGGTCACTAGACACTACTAAAATTCTGTCATAAAACCACAGTCTCCTGGGCCACTCCAGGACAGAGACAAAGCTCATTTGTGTTAGCCAATGACCTCTTCATTACCTTAGAAAGCTCGGCTCCTGCCTCTCAATCACTCCTTCCAGGCCCCTGGCTCTGCAGTCTGCGTCCTCCCCAGTGACTAGAGCTTTGTTTTAGCACACTACTGCTTCAAGAAGCAGTCTTATGGTTACTCTCCAGGGTTTCCCATCATCTGCAGGATAAAAATCCCAGCTTCATACTATGCCATATTGGGCTCTCATGGTCAGGTTTTCCTGTCCAACTTGATCATTCTCCAATGTGTTTGTCCATCTCTAACACCATAGCCCAGTGTTCCAGCCCTAAAACAGCATCCAGCTTTCTAAAACTCCTAGGTTTTTGAACGTATTTTTTTTCTTGACTATTCTCAGCCTTCTAACCCATCTCAGGTCATTCAGACCCCAGAACTGTTTTCTTTGCAATAAAAATTCCCATTTATGCGTGTAATTAGTTACTATTAATTACTAGGTGCCTGATAGTACAATGGGTGCCATGTTTATGTAACTGCCTTTAACCACCACAACCCCGTTGCAAAGCTTACACAAATGTAGCAATTTCTTCAGCCGCATAGACACACCAAAGAACTAAGATTTGAGCGTCCGATAGTTTTTCTTCAAACACTGCTCAGTTTTGTTTTGTTTTTCCTCATCACTGTGAACTGTTCACATGAATGAGTGCAGATAATAAACCCCTTAGGATCCCTGCTCAGCTTCTCTGGTGTGATAGCTGCATCATATAGCATAGGGGCTGCCTTACACGAAGCACTCAATAAACCTTTGTTGAACGAGTACTGAGTGGTGTGTTTGTCCTAGGCATTTGTCACCATCTGTGTGCTTCTTAAACCAGTAAATTAGCCATGTCTGCATCCTTAGATGCTACACTACTGTGCGTTGCTTGAATAAATGAATGCATTACACCCCACCCCCACCTCTTGATTTTTCCTGGACTCACACGCTTTTAGTGTTATAAATGTGTTAATACAGAACACAAACTTTTCAAGATGGTGAGCTGTTCTTACCATCTGTACTGGGTAACACAAGACCTGGCACATAGTGTATGTGTAAAATAAAAATAAATTTCTGTTTGCATTGCTCCTCTTGCTGACTCAAGATCAAAAAGTGTGGATCCCTTGAGTAGACTGCACAGAAAGCTTGGTGCCATTTGCTCAGGACCTACAATCTATCCCTTCAAGGGAAGCACATGTTTGGCTGTGGAGGTTTGAAAGCCATCCCACATGGACTGGCATAAATGATATGCCAGGGACACAAGACATTCTGCCAGGTTGCAACCACTGTGCTTCATTGTGGTAACTGGTCCAGAAAAGGGCATACCTGTTCCCCAAAGCGGATGGGGGCCAGCATGCTGGTGAGTAAGGAGAAGCGACATTTTAGGTCTGGAAATTAGAGGTTTTGGCATCCTTGGGAAAGAAATGATGTGGCCTTTTAGCGCCTGCAAGAACTGCTGCCAAATGTCTTTCCCCTTGAAACAGAAACCATGTTCAAGTCTAGATAATTACCACTGAGCTGTGCCAAGCCCACAAATCCTTCTCAGCCAAGCAGCCCCGCGGGGAGTTGAAATTTACATTTATAATCGTTTACCTTTGGAAACTGCTAATTTCCAGAAGCCAGATTCATGCGTATAACCTTGGGGTTGCATCTGACCGAGGCTCCACCTAGCAGTGTCGGCTTAGGAAACATGTATAAGAGAGGCAGATGTTTCCTGCTGTGATTTAACTGAGGATGCTTGAAGGGGAAACAGTGAAAGAGGAGACTAGCTGACTATTAGAAGCAAGTAGGCCTTTGGAGGACCACGTAGCCTGTCTGTCTGGGTGTCCCTGATCCTCAAAATGAGCAAACTGTTTTTTTATCTGATCCCTAAAGACTCTCAGAGACTTAAGAGAGAGACACAGTTCTAGAGTCCATCTGTTCTTTGTTGCCTATCAAAGCAGAATCCAAACATACTAATGCCAAAATATTTAGCCAAGCACCAAAAGTAGCCAAGACCAATAATTCAAATAAAATAATAACCTACTAAGAATGCAGATTAAGTTGCCTGACTTGTTATCTGATAGTCTAAGCACTGATCAAAAACATCCAGTGGTATTATTTTTGTCTGATTAATTCAGAATAAGCTCTCTGCTGTTTCAGATCCTACAGCTTATAAATTCAGAATCATTAATAAACTGCCCATGCCTTAAGCTTCTATTTCTTTTGCATCCTAGGGAAATTCATGTCACTGTTACTTGATTTCTCTAATCTCCATCCAACAGAACAAGAAGCTTCACATTAGTGATAACTGATTGCATTGTCTATGGCGGGGGAGTGGATGCTGGCAAATTAGGTGGAGACAGGAATACTGAAATTTCTGACAGTACATGGGTGAGCTAATTGCCCCTCCCTCCTTCCTTAAGTGCGACAAGGTTAATGCATTATTGCCGAAGCTTCCGAGGATGTTAAGCAACAGCATTCTGGCTGCTGTAGTCAGTAAGGAAAGCCATGCGTCTTGTCAAGTCCTCTTGCTCCCTCACAGCATAAAGCTGTCACTTCATTAATTAGATGAGCGTGTTGCCACGCGACTCCCACGTGCTCACTCTCCATCACTGATCTTTGTCAATTTGGGCCATAAAACAGCAATTTAATAATCCCCCCTTACACATTAGTAACTGTTTTATGATGGAATTTCACTTGCCTGATGGCATTTGATTAATCAGTCTGGGGAGGCTTAAATAGATGTATTAGGAGTTTAATTAAAAGGCAGTCTGTGAAGAAACTAAGAGTAAGGAGGATGGAGCTGAAAGAAAACAAGTTCACACAACTGTGGAATAAAATTAAACGTACTAGGTCAGTGGTAGATAAAAGGCAGTGGGCAGACTGCCTCTGGGCACTAAAGAATTCATGCATGTTTTAGAGGGTTATACAGTTAGTTCATCTTCATTTCCCACCTACCAGAATCCTTCTCTTTTTTTTTAATCATACACAGTGATCCCAGTGACTCAGATGCCTCCTTGAAATCCTGAGTAGGGTAACTGGTAAGAGTCATTCTTATGTCTCTTTGCAGTGAAGACTTATTCATTTTTCACTGAATAGATTTATTTGGAAGCGACCGGGAAGCTTTCATGTGGAGGCATCAACCGAGCACACACTAGAAACTGTAGGTGATAACAGAATAGCAGCAATGGCCGGTTTGCTCTTAGAATTATACAGTGAGTATAGAGTAACAAGATAAAACAGAAGTGCCCAGTTCTAGATGTGCTGTGAGACATAACAAATAGCCATCTGATTGATTCCCACGTCAACCATGCCATCCATTGGACAACGACTTTCATCTGCTCTTCAATTTTCTCAGTTTCAAGAACTCTAATACCCTTTCCATTTCAAACACCTTTTACCTCTATCCTAGGGCCTGACACCTCTCTTCTTTATTTTAGTATAATTTGACAAGTACCTTGAGGGCTTCAGAAGGAAAGCAGGTGTTCCTCATTGTCTAAGAAAATATGTAGCCCAATTGTGGTGGTGCAGACAGATATTTCCATTGCCTTGGACTCAGGGGGAAGAGGAATTCAAGGCCAGCTACGGTCACCTGGTGAGTTGTAGATGATCCTCAGCTATATGAGATTCTGTCTTGAAAAGGAAAGAATAGGCAGGGTATAGGTTTTCTGATACAGTTAACTTGACAATCCTAAACTAAATTATACATTTACATTAGATCAAAATCCTGGGGAAAGAGTGGGAGAATCTTTCAAATCATGAGACAGAGTTATGAAGACAGAGTCCTTGAACGTGAGAAAGAGGAAGGAGTGGCATATGGGAGGGTTTGGAGGAAGGAAATGGAAGGAGGAGCATAAGACATTATATTATAATCTCAGAAACATAAATAGTTTTTAGAAGTCTAAGGGCTACATTGACAGGCCTTTGGATGAGAAATAAATAATTTGACTTAAACTTCCAATAGTGAATAAATTGGCGTATCTCCCAGTGGACTTGACTCTGCGTTTTTCCAGGCACATGTGCCTTTCACAGTAACTCTTGCTGGAGTAGTTATCCTTCCTTGCCATCCTCTCATGCTACCGTACATTTAAGTAGTATTATGACCAACAATAATTCTTCTTTGTGAAATGAACACTTTCTTATTCCAATATTATATTGGAGGTTCTCTTATACCCTAAAGAGCCAGTGACTGACTTCCTTAGAACTGTTTGTGTTACAGCATAAACTTTTCAATTTACATCTTATATTTTCATTTCTCCCATTTTCCTTGAGCATTTTTTATTATAAAGAGTTTGCTTTAGAAAGAGTTTCATGCTTCTATGCCATCTCTACTGCCTAGTAAACTTTTAAATTTTGACTTTGGCTGTTGTGTTGTCAATGCCTCAGACACTGTCCCTCCTGATTGGACATGTATATCCAATTGCCTTGTCAGAGGAATACAGTAATGAAGTGCAGCGCAGGGCTGGAAAAATAAGAAATGAAACTAGGATTAATCATAGGTGATTATGAATGTTTGTTTAAAGAGAGCCCTATGTCATCAACAAAGAACTGACATAAAATGTATTACAGAAAATCGGACATAAATTATACATACAGATAATAGAGTTGAAGAATTTGGAATTACTACTATGTAAAGATCTTTTGTGATCCTATAGATCCATAATAAATGATAAGAAAATATAAATGTTCAAACAGTCACACAGCAAGCAAAACTGCAAAATACTTAAGAGTTAATCTTACAAAAGGGAAGGGATTACCAAGAGATTAACCAAGAGAAAGAGGCTAAAAAAATCTCACTGAGATATCTTAGAAAGAGGACAAATAACTGGAGGGAAAAATCATGTTTGTAATATTATCATACCACAGAGGTGTCAAATAAATCCAAGCTGTTCTACAAATATAGTGAGACTCTACTAAAATTCTCACTTAGTTTTTTTTCCATGCTGATTATTAAATTTCTTTAAAATATATGATGGTCAAGACTATATGGGGCATGTTTAAAGGCAGGTAATGGAGGAGACATGCTTTGGCTTGTATTTATGAAAAAACTGTGCATCATAGTATTATCACATTATAAAACATAACTCATAAAAATGTGTACTATACGTAACACATACAGATAATAGCATATAAACTATCATGAACACAAGAACAGAAAAATTGACAAATGGCATAGACTAGGGAACACATTCAGAGAGCAACAATGATTCTGGATAGATTACTCAGTGATTAAGAGTACATACTGACTATCTTTGAAGAGGATGCAAATTCAGTTCCCAGCACCCATGTGGTGATTCACAACTCCATCTCCAGAGGGTGTGATGCCTTCTTCCATACTTCATGGGTTCCAGGCACACACACAGTGCACTTGCACATATGCGAGCAAAACACTTATCACATAAAACAATTTTTTAAAGAAGGAAAAGCCCAAGTAGAATTTCAAAAAAAGTCAAAATGGTGCAGATTTGGAATCTGGGGAAACTGCTAATTATAATGGAAACAGAATTGGGGGCGGGGAGTTACAGTGTAGGCAGGTAGCAATTAATTTAATGTCATTTAATTTTTGGTCATGAGCATAGCCTTTAACAGCTGAGCCATCTCTACAGGCCTAACTTAATATGTAATAAATTTTTGTTTATTAAAGTTTGCCTTCATTAACAATACGCTACTAGAAGTGTATTTGGGAAAGATTCTAAATACTAAAAGGAGGCTAAATTAAGGTCTCTTGGGGACATATGCTTTAGTAACAAAAGGTGGGACAGTGACAACTTTGCCTTGGAAAAGACTGAGTCTAATTAAATGGAAGCTCTTGGGTTGGTGAGTGCAGCATGCAATTTGAAAGCAAAATTGAGCTCTGAAACAAAAATAATGAGAAAAGAGAATGAAAGAAAAGAAAAGAAGAAAAGATAAGAGAAGAGAAAAGAAAAGTTGATTGCAAATTCTACCAGTCAGGCTCTATCTTCCTCCAAGAAATATAAAGTAAGGTTTGCAAGGTCCATCATGGTTAGCTTAGCTGAAGCATTCATATATCCTGGTCTGCCTAACCCACAGTGGTTGATAAAAGCATGGCTCATTTGCTTGAGCCCACATTTAAGTGCATTTCCAACAAGCCTATTCATCACTGACAAGGCAGTCTCTCTCTTCACCTGTGAAAGTTAACTCTTTGTAGTCTCAATGTCTGAAAGCCAGTTCCCATTAATCTATTTCAGACTGTAGTGTTATCCAGATTGAATCACATATATTGCCCATGGAAACACTCATTTTGACACTGCTTCACTGCTATTTATTAAGGTGGCTCTTCAAGGCTTCCTATATAGACCCCAGCTACAGTAAGCCCCAAAGATTTTCTGTTTTTATCACCTGTGTCCAAAGTCACCTGGTGCATTTCATAATCTACTACAGTTCTTTGGACCCCTATGTATTTTTTATGCTTGTTTACTGTAACCCTCATCATTAATATGAGGCTTATATTACTGCAACATTTTATTGTTTACATCAAATGAAATTGAAATTTCTCTTCATTCCCATCATATACTCTAGGAATAGTTTTTAGATTCCTCTCTAAAGATGGAGCCTTAGGATCCCAACCAGGACTTACTCAAGTGACTGACTGAGTGTCCTCTGATAGAGGAAACAGATCACATGCCCCTCCCTATTGTGAACCTCAAAATGTGTACAGCTTAGGAGAAAAAGTTATTCATACTGAGAACTCACAGGGTGTCTTAATTAAGGGTTTCTTGAAACAGGGACTTTCTACATAACTCTGACTGTTTTGGAACTCACTATGTAGACCAAGTTCTCCTTGGGCTCACAGATGTCTGCCTGCCTGTGTCTCCTAGTGCTGGATTTAAAGGTGTGTGCCTTAAATAGGGATTGCATCACTGTGATAAAATGCCTCACCAAAAGCAGCATAAGAAGGAAAAGGTTTATTTCAATTTATAACTTTCAGGTCATACTCCATCACTAAGGGAAGTCAGGGCAAGAGCTCATTGCAGGAACCTGGAAGCTGGGACTGAAGCAGAAACTGTGGAGTAATATTTTTACTGACTCAGTCTCCATGGCTTGCTCAGCCTCTTTTATTTTAGTACCCAGGACCATTAGCTTAGGCATGGCACTGCCCACAGTGAGCTGGGCCCTCTCACATTAGCCATCAATCAAGAAAACTCACCACAGGATAATCTCGTAAGGGTATTTTCCCAACTGAAGTTACTTCTTCCTAAATAACTCTAGCTTATGTCAAATTGACATTGATGCTATCCAGCACAGAAAGCAATTCAAGTTAGCAAGTGCCGCATTTCAGCCTACTCAAACATATTCAATTATATTCTATTTCAGTTACTTGGTTTTATGCCACTTCTCACGAGATGTCATAACCTAACTCACGTATTGGATAGGATTTCGGCATCTGTCGCAGAATTATGGGAAAGTCATTATAACCGATCTCAATATTTGGAGTCCTTTCCTCCATGCTGGGATCTGTACAATGATTAATACTTGTTTCACGAGTGTGACATTTGCAGATACTTTAAGGAAAGTCAACATTAGATTCTAGCCTGCATATTTCTCTTGTTAGATTAAGTCTCCATAAGAGCCGGTCTGCCACTTTCAACAATCATTTCTGTATCAGCCAATGTCCCAGGGAGAAGATGGGATGGTTCCACCGAAACAACTTAGTAAAGGAATTATTTCCAAACCTTGAAGGAACTGCACTGTGCAGAGGTAAGCATTTACAGGGTTAATTCCCCAGGAAGCATAAAGGAGAGCAGCCATAAGAAGTCAGCTTGATGAGCTTTATGTAGCATGCTGTCTGATCTTTATTGAAGAGGAACACTCAATAGTAGTGTCCCTGTGAGGAGACCGTTAACCGGGCCATGAATACCCTCTACCCTCCGGTTCCCTGAAAATGTTTCCCATTGGGAAAAGAAAAAAGCAAACCCAGTGAAAGAGAGTGTTTTGCCAATGATGGATAGTTTCCCAAGCTGAAAATCAAGCAGTAGAGGAAGGGGCAGATCCACGGGAATGAAAGGAAGACAAGACATAACCACATTCTCTGAGGCTCACATGGCTTGTTTCGGGAAACTGACCCACCAAAATGAGCCTGAACTAGGAACAACAGACCAGATGATGCAATTACTGTATGGAGTTCTCAAAAAGGCTTTCTTTTAAAACCTTCATATTAAAAACCTATATATTAAAAATATATAGGCAGAAAGCATGTCTTGGTGGAAGCAATATTTCTAAAGAGAGAGAGAGAGAGTGAGAGATCATTGACACACAAGCACATTAATTGACCATGTGACTATTTGGTTATTGCCAAATAAACACACAAGGTGGAAAAGAGAAAGTTACAGTAGGCGAAAGCGTAGCTCCTTCAGGGACCAGAATCAGGAAATCTTGGAGGGAGTAGCATGTGACCAGAAACAGCTGTAGGGATACATCCCACAGGGTTCAGAGGCTGAGGGTGTCCCAGGCAGAGAAGTCTAAAGTATAAGAGAGTGAAGTCAGAACTAGGATTGAGATAATTAATGAAAAGGCAGGGTGGGAAGGGACTGAATCTGTAAAGTATGACTTGTATGTTTAGGGATGACCCCTTGGGACTGGATAAACTATCAGGGAACTCATCCCTGGAGAAAACTGATTCTTCCTCTCTCAGCAGACACTAATTAGTTGCCTATAACTATTCATCTATGCTCGGAGCTCTGTGAGACTTCCTTCATCCACACTGGTGTGTCAACTACTGTTATCATTGTGTTGATCTTATTTAAGAGATCATATTGTTGAGATTTTATTGGTGAATCTTCCCTACCATATACAGAAGACACTATCTCCCAGCAGATTCTATTTATACCTAAGTCCTCAGTATCTAGAATAGTGTTGGCTCATAGCACATCTTCAGCCAATATATTCAAAAATTAAAGTAGTGAATCTATTTTACCAGGTCACTATACTCAATTATAATCAAACTATTATGAGACCTGGTTATTCTTTATGTACACAGTCTTTTTTAATTCCATTCTAACACAAGAATGAACAATAAGTAATTTTATTAAAACAAAAAAATTCAAGGCAAGTTTGAATTTAAAAATTAAAAACACCAATCATAATAATTCCCAAGGTTTCAATATCACTGATTACTTGGTTCATTCTTTTATAATGTCCAATTTAATCTTTATAACAATCCTTTATCATTAGCTTCATTTTGCATATAAAAATGAAAACTCAGTGGGTCTAAGGAACTTGAACAAGTTCAAGCTTCTAAAAAATGTCAGAGGAGACAAGATTAGAACCTACGCTTACATAAGTGGTTTCATCAGCGTTTGCACATTAGATCTCAGTCCCGCTACTCACTGAATCCTTCACACCCTCGCTGGGCCAGTTCATCACAAAAAGAAAGTTGAAATTGATATCCATGCTTCATATTATAAAAATGTATGTTCTCCTTAGAAGTCAAACTGTCATTTGCAAAATACATTTTCTGATTCTGGAACTCTGAAATTCAGCAAGGATATCTTGGCTCCCCAAATATGGTGGTCAGTTATATACATGGATACTACGTGGGTGTCAGTTGGAGAGGATCCACTGGTGTTGACAGAGGCCCATATGAACTCTGCTTAGTGGAAAGAGCAACAGGCAGGCAGAACAAGAGGCCAATGAATTGAGACAGAAGAGCTGTGAATGTGTAGTTTATGGATATTTCATAGGGTTTGATTTGAATTTTGATTCAATAGTAGAACATTGAAATTTGAATTTGTTTCTTTGTGTAGAACTAGTTTACAAATTATTATAGTCTAGGTATTTACTGTAAAAAAACAAAAACAAAAACAAAAAAACCCACAAAAAACCTTGGATTTTCCAGCCTTAATTTTTCTGAAGATTGAAGAGTAGGTAGCTGACTTTGTAAATTTGCAAAACATAGGACACTGTTTATTTACCATATTTCCTAAAATCTTCTCATAAATATTACTCTTTCTGCTTTGTTCCTTTAGACTGTTTTCTTGATTTCAAGGTGAATATGAGCTGTAATGTCAGACTTTGGCATGCCCAGCAATCTGAAACTGGTGTGTGAGGTTCTTCTGTCTGTGTGTTGCTTTTCTTGGTTAATGAATAAAGAAACTGCCTTGGTCTTTTGATAGGGCAGAACTTAGGCATGCAGAGCAAACTAAATAGAATTCTGGGAGAATAAAGGGCAGAATGTGGGGACGCCATGGATCCCCCGCTGGAGTTATATGTGCTGAGACTTTGCTGGTAGACCATGGCCTCATGGTGATATACAGATTAATAGAAATGGGCTAAATTAAGATGTAAGAGTTAGCCAGTAAGAAGCTAGGGCTAATGGGCCAAGCAGTAATTTAATTTAATAGAGTTTCTGTGTGATTATTTTAGTTCTGGGAGGCCGGGGACGAACAAGTGGGCACTCCTCCTACATGAAACAAGCGTGACAGACTGGTCAGTCACCATGGGGACAAAGCGTCACAGATGAGTTGTGGTGACCTGTAGACACAAACCATGTATCGCTTGTGTGTGTAAGTTTTCCTTGAAAAGAATGTTGTTAGTAATCATATTGCACAGGACAGACTGGTGACCTAAGAGGAGTTTATATCACTCACTCGTTATCAGAGAAACAAATTGCAGTTAATGGCCAGTGACAGAGACCAACTACTGGTCAACATACAGAGAATAAGAGACTGCAGAGTGATTAGCCATAAAAGGGACATCTACACCACTCTCTTTTGCAACAGGACTCTGAGATCATTGTGGAAGAGCAAGGGCTGACTACAGGGAAGCTGTTTTATGGACCCAACATGACAGGTACATGAATTAACTGAAACAGTGGTGGTGGTGGCAGCATGTAGAAAACCTGTATAAACTCGAGCCGGACAAAATCTCAGCATGGAGAGGGAAGTAGGCTTAAAGACCCACCTCTGTCTGGGAAGCTATTGACAAATGATAGCTTGCAGGAGAGGGAGAATCAGTTTCCTTTAAAGATATGCCCCCATCAGGTCAACCAAAGTGTAGAGCAGACTCTACACCAATGAGTAGTTGATGGGGAGAAAGGAGGATACAACTTATTTCCTAAGCTCATTTCTGAGTTAGAAGTTTGTTTCTTCTCATGTAATTTCTCTTCTGGTTATTTCTACCACAAAATTGGAAAGCTAAGCTCATCCTCAGATTTTTCTTTTTTTTTCTTTTCTTTTTGGAGGTGGGGGGAAGTGCAGATACTATTCATTTCATCAGTCATCAGATTTTATAAAGTGCGTCATCAAAGTGTCTAGAATCAGTTTCCTATGCTCACACAGAATTACAGTCTTGGAAAGTAACAATGCTTGTTATTCTGCTCACAGATTCTCCCTTCCTAACCCATGCTAAGTGCTGCCTAAATGAGCTTCTTCAGGCTTGATTTTGTCATTCTTCTGTTTAAAACTGTTCAACAACTCCAATTCATCTTCAGAGCACAGTGAGGCATCCGTAATATTTAAAATGTCATTTAAAATATTGTATGTTTTCCTGCATTTGTGGATCTAAGATGTCGTATAGACACATAAGACCTTTTTTTGCATATATGACATAAAAGTGCAAGTGAGGTCAGTGAGATGTCTCAGTGAGTACAAGCACTTGCCAGTGAAATGTGACAACTTGAGTCTCATTCCCAGATTCCACAGAAAAGGAGACCCGACTCCCAAATGTGTACATGCACACACAGTAATAATAATAGTGATATTAGTAATAAGAATAAATAACTATAATGATAGACAATCAGTAACCTTTTAATGTGGAAATAAAATAATCTCTGTAGCACAGCCAATAGGTAGCACATCTTCCTCATAAATTTGTAGAAGAGAAATTGTCTAAGGGAACAACAGAAACTAACAAGCTATGTTTTTATATTATAAAACTACATAAATGTGTGAAATGACACTTTAAGTTTAATAGCACTTAAATTATCAAGATAGTTCCCCAATTATATCTTAAGCACCACAGGATATGTCAATCTAATCAACTATCAAACTTTTCAGAGTATAACATAATACATGTGATCATTTTTCTATCTGAATACCTCACATGTATTTATCCAAATTTGTGACTCATATTAAAAGCATGTTCATGCTCACCTCTATGATGGAGCTTCCATGATGCTTCTTCCTCCAATAAGTAGGACTGGGTCATTCTCTTCAAATATTCAGACCTGATGTATGTTTTCATAACCAGTCAGACAGTCATAGGGGACTGTTGATCTGGTGCCTTTGAATCAAGGGCCACATTTCCCAAGATACTGGTCATATGACAGCCATTCTTAGTGGGCAAATTTCAGATTTGCCACTTCCAGACACAAAGATATTTATTTCAGCAAACAGGAGGCATCAACTTGTATTTAAAACTAATACTAAGAAATTATAATTTGGAAACATGATACCATACAGCAATTTATTTAAAATAACTAAGCTCCTTTTCTGATATGGGATCATATAAAAACAAATTACTTCTATATAACTACATTAAAAATGATGGTGGCTTTGCCATCAGCCTCTATCTCCTTTTCATAAAACACCAGTTTAACGTATCTAATCACAGGGCCAAAGGAACATCTTTCTGCTGGAACCCATTCCTGCATGATGATCCATACTCTCATCCCACAAAATCTGGTCCTGCTTAGAAGTATTGCTTCTCATTTTAAAGGTGTAACCATCGCTTTAAGAATTTAGGATCTTTTCTGAATAGTTCTTGAAGTGGTTTGTCAGCCTGCAGACCTTATCACAGCCTCATCCTGAGTATGAGTCTTCTTACCGACCAGAATTTTTTCATCTTGACTTTTATGTTCTATTATCTCTGCTTTGATTTACATGCTGTGATGTTGAGATGTGGTTTTAAACCATCTTACAAAGATATATTTTTTCTTCACCTGCTAGAAATGAGAACTGAAAATTGATCTTCCTTCCTGTTTACAACCCATGAAGTTTCTTGCGCTTCTATCATAAAAATACTGACTCAGAAAATTACTTCGTAATCACGTCATGTTTAGTTCAGTGATTTCCAAACACCTTCAATGTTGATGAAGCATATCGGAGTTGCCTAGGAACTATGTTAAAATTAAGATCCCTGGGTCTCAACTCAGCGATTTGAATCATCTCCACAATTGATGGATGGCCTTCATTCCGTGTTTTGTACAAGAATAAAGGCAATCCTGACCCCTTTTGTAAATACACAATGACAAATAAGGATCTAATGTCAGTAGTAGTCACTATTTTTGAACTTGAAAGATATCAATGGATAGTTAGCAGTTTAAAAAAAAGACCAGAAAAAAGCACTTTTGAGTCTTCTAGAACTCTGACTATACTCAGGGGCAATATTGCCCATCTGAAGAACTAAGGCAGATAAGACTCATGCAGTAGTTGACTGTAATAGACAACAGCAAGCCATCACATTTGTAGACAACAAAACTGGTCAGACATAGTTTAAACATTTACACATTTTAAGGCAAGAAAGAGCATGGAAGCAAAGAGGATTAGATGTTTAAAACTCCAGAAGGGGTCAGTCCCTTCCAGATGATCTGACCATATTGCAATGCCATACCTTGGTGCACTGGCCAATCCCGGACACGAGCTTAAGCTTCTTACTTCCTGAGAGCCTCTTTGAAGGAAATTAGAAACTAGCAAACTTTTAGAGGTTTGTTTTATGATGTCAATGCATTAGTCAGGTATTAGTCCCTATGTAAAAAAATACATAAAAATTGAAACAGAAGTAGACGAAGACTAAAAATGAGCCTAACAGACTTAATATGCTAAAAAAATTCTGAGTATGTAGGCTTGGGTTTCTACTAAGGGAGCAGAGACACATTAAAAGGGGAACATTGCTAAAAATTTTCCAGCAATGAATGGCATAAATCAACTATCTAGTTTCTTTTTTACAAAGCATAACTGAATGATTCTAATTTAAATTAGATTTAAAAACTTCATGATTTATTTTCTGTTTTAGTTCCAGCTTGAATCTTCAAATCGCTGCTTGATCCGGGTCAGGGATTTCTGAGTTACTGATAATTTTCTTAGTGTAAAATGACTTTTCTAGGCTCCCTCCCTACTTGGAAAGCTGACTATGGACAGAAAGTGTCTATCCTTACTGCCTAATTTCTTAATTTAATTCTTTATGAAACAAGTCATGAGTTTTCCTATAACATTTTCATGCCATTATACTTGGTTCAAATTTAAGGTCAGGAAAGCGCAAGAACACACATACACACACACACACACACACACACACACACATTGCTCTATGTAAATTGAGATATTTATGAAAACCTGGAAAGTAGTGAAATAAAAGATCTTAAAATTGCATCAAAATAATAACAAGCAAAACTAATAACCCAACTTCTTGAAATAATCTAAATGAAAACACACACACATATATACATTATATATTTTATGTATAATGGTTAATTCTTGAGTATTTTGTATATAATTATGGTATTTACTTTATTTACCCCATTTAATTTCCTTCTACCAACTCCTGTTTCCACTCTCTCTCAGATCCATGGTCTCTTAATCCCTATTGCAGTTACATATTCATAATATACATGTATATATGTATGTGTGTATGTCCATGTGTGTATGATTTGCTCATATGTATATTTGTATAGGCCTTACTATTTAGGATTGAATAACCTATTAGGGTATTTATTCCTGGAGCATCCTGACTCTTGCTCAACAAACAGTTATTAATTATCTAGAGATATTCTTCCTCCATATTGGTATGTCAACTGTTGTCATTTTCCATGTCTTGTTTAGGCAACCACATTTATGAGATTTCATAAATGAAGTTTTCCTGTCTTATATAGAAGACACTATTTTGAAGTGAATGCATTCATCTGCTAACTCCTAAAATCTTTCTGTGCATCTGTTCTGGGATGTTCTCCAAGTCTTTGGTGCAGGGGTTGTATCATAGATGTATTAATTGATGTTGGGCACCCCATGGTCAGTTGTGCTCTGCATTTTGTCCAATTGTGGATTTCTGTAATGGTCTTCATCTGCTACAAAAAGAAGCTTCCCGGATGAGGGGCGAGAATTATGCTTTTGTATCTGTGGATACTGGGCAATGCATTTGGAATGCAGTTTAGACGTTATTCTGGCTTGGAGGAGTGGCAGTAGTCGCTTCTCCTCTACGTCCCATGACCTGATCAGCCATGGGTAGGGCTAAGTCTATATTTCAGACATGAATTTGTTCCTATTGAGTGGGCTTTAAGCTCAACTAGATGTTTGTTGGTTCCCTTCAGAACATAAGGGCCACTATTGCATCTTGCAGAATATCTTGCTATCTAACCATTGTGGTCCACAGGTGTTACAGCTTGACAGGCCTATTGATTGCTTTTCTCCCTTGGCAGGTTTCATAGCTGCTTCCAGTACTATGAGAGCTAGTCCCCAGAGAATAGTCCTTCAGGTCAGTTCCAGATCAATTCCTCTGAGTCCTGAGCCCTAAAGCAATAGGCTTTTGTTGACAGTTTCTGGTAAGCAACTAAGGACCTTGGCAAAGGCATATATTGTCTTGGGGGGTCAATCAGACTTTCCTGACCAACAACTCCAAGAAGGTTCCCCATAGCAGACGCTGGGATTTTTGTTAGCTAATAAGTGGAATACCTTCATTTAAACTCACTAACTTGAATTACTGAATTAGCAGGTTATCAAAAAGAAAAAAAGACATAAAGTTGGAAACAGGCCATATTAGACAGATAGGAAAAAACTGTAAAGCAGAAATAGGGGTTAGGCATAATCATGGTTCATATATCATACATATGAACACATATATGTATGTACACACATATGTGTTATTGTAGGTAAACAAAAACATGAATCTCTATGGCTTTTTCAAGCATCCTTGGACATCCTTTCCATCCCTCTTCCTCTTTGCTGCCATGATATTTTAAAAAATTTAATATTAAATATTACTACTGAGTCAGATGCTATTACTGAATACACACAACACTTTAGCTATAGGACAAAGGGAAACCAATACTAAACAGAGCAGAAAACATGTTCCCTGATGACTAACTTTTATAGCACCAGAAGGCACCATGCAGGGTACCTTGCTGTGAGAGAAGAGATATCAATTGTTTTACCCAGTGATGGTTCCTGATGCTACAGCAGACAAGATGTGTCTGACATTGCAATAGTGACATAGCTCTTGTGGGGTGACAAATACCTTTCTAATTGGATTTGAAGTCCACTTCAGAGGAGAGAATTTCAGCTTTCTGCTGTAATTTTGATCACAAATTGTGGCTTGAGGGGGTTATATTCATAGAATAAAATCTGCAAAATATTGTTTTATTTGTTTGGGTTATCATGTTCCCTTCTAACATTTTACTCATAGGTCCATGTCAACCTGGTCAGAGATGTTTTGTTTTGTTTTGTTTTATACCTAACTGGCCAAAGAGTTAAGAATAAGAAACTGAGTTCACAAGCCTAAATAGGACATCTTTGTTATCCCCATTGCCTCCAGGGCCCAGAGAGCATCACAGAAAAGGAAACAGCAAAAATGTAGAAGCCAGAGAATAGGGAGAAGTGCTGTGGTGTGCCTTCTTCTTAACAAGGTGTGGCCATCCCATTCACTAATCCACAGCATCTGTAGTTACTGCCAGAACACCTGTAAAATCCAGCCTGTTGAGGAGAGGATCCCCAGGGCTCCCTTACTGAAGAGCTGCGGACAATTAATAACTACTAAGGGAATAATACTCATTCCTTCTGAGGATCTGGTCATGCTCCCCAACACTTGTATTCCTGAACATGGTTAGATTGAATCTGTTTTGTCTTGAAACAGATTGAAAAAAATGAATAATTTTTGCCTTTCAAATGCATATTTGTTGGAAAGCAATCAACATCTTCCTCTCAGCCTTTTGTCTGTAGCTTTCAGTGTGAATATTGGTTTCTTCATTGCTATTCTTGTGAAAATATTTGTTCCAGTGGATGACTCCACACCCATACACATAAGGACATCACTAACTGGACTGAGCAAGTTATCAAAAATTAATTTATCAGTCAATTAATTAATTTAAAAGGCATGAAGTTCTTAGGCAGGCAAGTTGAGGGGATATGAAAGTCATTGGAAGGTGGAAATAAGGTTTAGATATGAATATATTTCAATGTATGCATTGTGAAATTCTCAAAAAGTAAGAACTTTTAAAAATGTTGCTAGAATAGAATCTAAAAGAGATATTCCTTTAAAAATAGGGTAAAGTAAAGACATTTTCAGATAAAGTATTTTGATAAGAGCAAACCTGACAAAAATGAAAAAGACTACAAGGAATTTTTCAAGTAAATGGTAACTGACCCTAGAAAGAAAAGTTTCCATGCAAGAAGAAATAAAGAACACGGGCATTTATAAATAGAAAGGAATATTGCTTTTACAAAGCAATAATTTAATCTTTAATATGTATGGTTTAAACTAAAAGTAGAATTAAAATATATTAGCAATACATAGATGAAAGATGTTTAAAATAAGTTCAAATAGCATTGAGAATATTAAAATGATACATGGTTTGTATTAGGCTGTAATTAGTCAGAGTTACATCAAATCTCCAAGAAGTTGTCAGCTGGCAAGACAACAAAAAATATAAAATATTTTTCTTCATAAAAAGGAAACAAGGAGGAGGAGGTTTCTCAAGAGGAGGTAAGAAGACTTGTGCGAAAATAAGAGGGCCTGAGTTCAAATCCCCAGCACTCAGGTAAATTAATCATAGGCATGACCACGGATGCCTATAATCCCAACAGTGAGAGGAGTCTAAGAGCTCACTGGCCAGCCAGTCTAACAAAACAGTGAGCTTCGGGTTCTGGAGGAGACCTTGCCTCAATAAGATAAAGTGGAGAACAAGAGAGAGAGGCACCATAATCTTCTTTTCTAGTTCCCACATATTCGTAGATGCATGCATGTTCATACATACAAACACACACACACACACACACACTCACTCACATACACTCACACAGCATACATGCATGATCACATACATACAAAAGAAAGCAGGAAAATATTTTCTAAAACTAAAAAGCGAACAATGAATTAAAATACATGGCCTGGGGAGATAACTCAGTCAATACAGTGCCTGATTCACAAGAGGACCTGTGTTTCAGTCCTCAGCACCCACATCAAAAGCAGAGAAGGGCAGCAGGCTTCTGCAACCCAAGTGGTGGAGGTGTGGCAAAGATGGATAGGTAGAGCTCATTGGCTAGCTAACTCACCTAAATTTATATATTTCTGGTTCACTGAGAAGCACTGTCTCAAAAAAATATAAGGTAAAAAAATGTTTAAGAAAGTTATGCCTACCTAAAATTTGGTGAATGAATATCCAAATAATATTATTCACAAAGGACAAAATGTGGAAATAACCTGAGGATACACTACACAACTATCACTGATTTAAAACAGAGATTACAAATAATATCAAAGTAAGCACCTGAGTGATGCATCAACACACTGAACTGTCACTCTGCCCTCGGTAATGGCATTTTTAAGTGTACATAAAATCATGAGACTTCTATAAACATGAGGTTAAAAGTAGTAAAACAATTGAAAATGCTACTGTCCCTTACTATTTATTTTTCTAGTTCTTAAAATACAGCCTCGGAAATCTTATTTTGTGAAAACGAAGGAGCACAACTCTATTCTCGAAATTATGACAAGAAGAACTAGAACAAGAAGTAGGAAAAATGTGTTGAAAAGAGCAGTGAAGAAGCCAACGTCCACAACGCGAGTTGCAATCAAAGGCTAAAAGGGAAATGTTCATGACTTTCCCATGAGTATTTTAGAAGACTGCAAATTGAACGAAGTTTGCTCCAGACAAAACAGAACCAATCTGACCACACTTGGGGAGCACAAAGAACAGAAGGCAAACGGCGGAGAAGTTGGTGGGAGACAAAGGTACAACAAAGAAAAGCCTCAAACCACAAATGAGTTCTTTCAAGTAAACCCAAAGTGGATAAAATCCTAAAGGTAGCTAAATCAAGAAACTCTATGGGCACCGTCATGAGTAAGAAGAATTATAGTGGTTGCTACTTCGGTGGACTCGCTTCGGCAGTGGAAAGAACACCATGACAGAGAATCAGAAAAGAAACTTAAACAAGATGATATATCACACAGACCAGTAGATAAATATTTATTAAGTAAATGAAATTAATGAGCCATTACATAAACTAAGGAAACAGAGAAAGCAAAGGTAAACAAGAAATGAAAACGGAAGACTATTCCTTAATAAAACAATAGGAAATTTAATTCACATTAGAATTGCAGAATGTGACCTAGAGGACGTTTCCCAGGATGAGTCTAATGCGCAAATCAAATTCAGTGTGATGTACCATGTCAACAGGAAAACAGAAACCACTTGATCATCACCATGGATGCTTTCAAACAGTGTTTGAAAAAGTTCAACATCCTTTTATGAAACAAGAAGCCTCAACAAGATAGGTGCACAGGGAACTTATCATAATAATGGCTGCATGTGGAAAAACAGCACTAACATCATCATCAATGGAAGAAAGTCGACATCTTTTCCTCCACTGTGAGGTACAAGACAAGGATACCCACTCTCACCTCTTAAATACCCCACGATCAGTCCCAGACATAACATCTAGACAACAGCTGGGAAACCCAGATTGGGCAGAGAAGTAAAATTAAGGGTTGGAGAAAAGACTTGGTACTTAAGAGAACTTGATGTTCTTCGGGAGCACCCCAGCCAAGTCTGAAGTACCAACCTCAGGTGGCTAACAACAGTCTGTAACTCCAGATCCAGAGAGAGCCTCTGCCTCTGGCATCCACAAGCAAGCACCAACATTCATAGGCAGTTATCCACACGAAAGCACACACATACACATAATTAAGAATAATAAAAATAACTATTTTTAAAATTACCCCTATTCACACATAATGTGAGCATACACCTGAAGATTTGTGTTTTTCTTGCCTGTTGACATTGGTAGTGACTTTGAGCCAGTGCTGGCTAGAACAGCTGTTTTCTGGCTCAGAAGGAATGTTACTCCACATAGATTAGCTTGATGTACTCTCAAAGTTTACTCTTAATTGGGCCAGGACTGCAGCTTAACTGCAGAGTAGCCACATAACACCTTTAAGGTATTTTACTTCAGCACTGGTCCAACAGAGAATGCAAAGATGTAACAATAAGAACAATAACAGTAATGAATCAGAACAGAAATAAAGGAAAAACTAAATACCAATTGTGATATATTTTCTAACAAAAGGGATTGTTCTGGCAGAAATATTATAAGGCAAGATATTTTTAAAGATTATGAAAAAAGAGCAAAAATTAAGACAGAAAAATGGGAAAAATTTAGAACATTAAAAAAATGAAAATGGAAAAAGAAATTATGGGTAATGGGGGATGAGCACAATTAAGAATATGAAAATATAAACATTCAAACATATATGAGCAAACCAATTGGTAAGTACATATTCACGAAATGCCAAAAAAAATCTTTTTAATAAAGCTTCTCTCCTGGGAATTGAGAAAGCAGTAGTGGGTGTTTCGAACTGATAATCCACACTGCTTTCTGTGTTGAGAATCCATGCTGCTTTCCGCGTTTGTCTTCTTGGATTGTGCCTCCCTTAGCATGATTGAAATCTGATGATATTAATTCTTTGTGTTTTTCTTGCCTGCTGACATTGGTAGTGACTTTGAGCCAGTGCTGGCTAGAGTCAGCAAACCTTCTCTTATACAAAACTCACGCCACTAGAACTCCAGCAACCTTTACACTCACAACATTGTGTTGATTATTATAATACAGCCCAAAGTGAGAATCTAAATATGCATGGATAAGGGAGCTTAAACATCCACAACCTTCTATTCATATTTACAAAAGCAAAGAGAAATGACAGAGAGGCTGTGAACATTGCCAGAAACATAGCATAGTAGCCCTTTCCCCTTTTACAGCCTGCAGCTTGAGGCAGGTGAGACACATAAGAACAGAGAACAAGCTCATACACTCGACATCTACAACGCATCTGCTTCATCTAGATGGAAGAGTCTTAGGCTTGAATTCAGAATATATATTTGACCTATTTAAAGAATCTAGTATCTCAAGAAGCATCATCAACAGATAGCTTTTCTTTACTTCTTTACAAGGTTCTATTTAAAAGTGGAAGAGGGTTTATTAGACAGTAAAGTGTTTGTTCTACGTGAATGAGGACCTGAGTTCCGTTCCTAAAACTCCTACAAATGAAGGTGTTGGGGTGCATGCTTGTAATTCCAATGATGGAAAAGTAGAAGCATAGGACTAGACAGCCAGCAAGCATAGTCTACTTGAACAAGCACACAAACACACATCACACACACATACACACACACACACACACACACAGAGAAATATGAAAGATATCCAACCCAATCAATGCAGAAATATCAACAAGTGTCTGACTCCTCAAAAATATAGAACTCTTTAGCAACTGACTCTCTAAAGATAATGAAATAAATAAAATTCCTGATAAAGCTTTAAAAAGAATTTTTAATTTTCTCTTTTTTAATGGTTTCTCCATGGTATATGCTCCCCTCTAAAGATTTACAGCTACAAACCATACATGAGAGAGAACATATAGAAAATGCCTTTCTTAGTCTGGGTTACCTAACTCAGTACAATAGCTTGCAGTTCCATCCACTTAACCCGCAATTTTCATGATTTCATTTTCTTTACAACTGAATATAACTCCAATGTTTTTGTGCCAGATTCTATTGTCCATTCATCATTTGAATGTTATTTAAGCTTTCATTTTCCCCATTTCTTATATATTGTGAAGAGACCAGCAATGAGCATGGCTCAGCAAATATCTGAGGCGTGGGATGTTGAATCCTCTGGTTTTATGACAAAAAGTAGTATAGCTGGACCCTATGGAAGATTTAGTTTTAGTGTTTTGAGATTTTTCCACACTGATTTCTGTAGTGATGATGCCAATTTGTACCCCTACCATCCGTGAATAAGGGTCCCATTTTCCCACAGCTCCTCTCACATTTTCTGGAGGTTGTTTTGTTGGCCTTAGCCAGTTTGAATGGGGTGAGATAAAATCTCAAAGTTGTTTTAATTCTCTTATCCTTAATTGACAAAGATGACAATCACATTTTCGAATACACTGTCATTTTAAAATGAAGAAGTTATTTTTAATGATTTATAATATTGATTTTGTTCAGTATCAATATGAATCATTTCTTCCCATTCAAAGTATAATTTAATTCTTATTCAAAAGTTCTGTGTGATGAAGTTTTTGTAGCCATTTTGGTTCTTCTTTTGAGATCTCTCTTTTTATATATCTATAGCCTGTTTTTAGTTGGGTTGCTGTTTTCTTCACTCATTGGTAATTGTTTTGGTTTTTTTGTTACTTATTTATTCTGGATATTCATTCTCTTCATGATACAGAGATTGTAAAATTTACTGCCTTTCTGTGGGCTTCCTCTTTACTCAAGTGATTGTTTCCTTAGCTGTGCAGAGCTTTCTAGTTTTATGAACTCCCACTTGTCAGTTGTTTGCCTTAATTCTTGGGCAAATGAAATCCCAGTCAGAAAGTTTATCTTGTAGGGTACAGATTTTTTTTAATTTATCAGATTCAGGATTTTGTGGTTCACACCGAGGTGTTTTATCCATTTAGAGTTGATTGTTGTTTAGGATAATGAATATCAATCTAGTTTCATGCTTCCCTATTATAGACATTTAGTTTTCTCAGCACCACTTATTTATTGGCAATTCTTTTTGTCATTGTAAGTTTTTGGCCTCTTTGTCAGATATCAGGTGGCTGTGATCTATGTACTCCTGTTTGGGTCTTATATTTTGTTCCATTTGTCTAATGTGTCATTTTGTGGTGGTACCATACTATTTTTAGTACTGTAGTTCTGCAATATGTCTTAAATTCTGGAAAAGTAGTCCTTAAATTTATTTCTTTCTGCTCAGGATTGTTCAGCTATTTGTGGCCTTTTTTGCTGTTGTTATTCTAAATAAATTTTAGATTGTATTTTTCTACTCATATGAAGAATTGTGGAATTTAATTTTTATTTGAGATTGTGTTGAATCTGTAAATTGTTTTTGGTAGAAATGTCATTTTTATATTAATTCTGCCAATTTATGAGCATTGGAGTTTATTCCATTTTCTAGTGTCTTCTTTAATCTCTTCAGGAATTTAGTTTTTATTGTAGAAGTCTCTCATTAATATGATTAGGCTTATTCCTAGATGAATCTAATGGATACTTACAGACTATTTCATCTGAACACCAGAGATTATGCATTCTGCATAGTAGCCCATGGAAGCTTGATATAGTGACATGGTGCTGTCATCTATAAATATGTTGAGGCCCTGTTAGACACTTGGGATGAAATAGGAGCCCACAAGATGGGCACATTTGGCAAGTATCAGATTTTCAACAAAGGTCTCAAAACAGTTGCTATATACTGTTACTTGTACATATTATATGCTTTGGGGACTGATGTTTTAGTGTTGGAGAACCAATTGTGTGCTTGTCTCTGGTGAATACTATTTCACCCATTCTCAGCATTCGTTAGTTGCCTTTAGCTCCTTGTCTAGAGTTGAGGCTTTATGGGTTTTCCACCTTCCACAGTAGCATGTCTATTGGCATTATTCTTCACTGGGTCATTTTTAGGCAGCCATGTTGGTGAGATTTCATGGGAGTAGCTTCTGACATTTATAGTAGACCACCATCTCACGACAAACTCTGTATGACTCTGACTGTTACAATCTTTCCACACACTCTTCCACAATGACCTTTGAACCTTAATTGCAGGAGTTGTATTCGTTGGGACTGGGCTTTACAGTTCCTTATTTATGTTCGAATATATTTGTAATATATATGTATATACACACACAAGCATGCATGCGTGCGTGGGCGCGCATACACACACACATACACACACACAAAGAAAAAAGAAAAAGAGGCCATGAATTTGAAAAAGAGAAAACGGATATGTGAACAGATTGGTAGGGAAGAAGAAAAGGAGAAGGAAATGATATAACTATATTAATCTCAAAAAGTATTTAGAAATAACAATGAACTAGAGAAGCAATGGAGTCGAATGAGACCCCTCTTTCTTGTGTTGGGTAAAAATCAACTCAATGTTGATGAAATACCTTAGGGTAAAGCCTGAATCTTCTGCAGGAAATAAAGGGAAACATCTCAAGTTAGTAACAGCTGATGCTTTTCTGAAAGGGACTCGAACAGCTCGGGAAATATTAGAAAGAACTGACAAATGGTTTTGCCTCAAACTGAAAATCATTTGCACAACAAAGGAAGCAATGGAGCAAAGAAACAGCTTACAGAAAAGGAAGCAAACTGTGCTAACCATTCACCCAAGAGGAGATGAGTATACAGATTATTAATTGAGACATTAATATAACAATTTAGAACTCTTGAAGACCAACGGGCAAATAATCCAATCTAAAAATGTGCAAATTAATTACAAATACATTTTTCAAAGGAAATGTGAAGACCCACAAAACATAAAAAGCACTCAACATCTTTAACCAACAGGGGAAAATACAAATCACAACTACACTGAGATTCTCTTTCATTCCAGTCACAATGGTGACATGAAATGACTGTTGACCAAGATGTAAGAGGAAGAGAAATCTGTTTACCACTAGTGAAAATGTTAACTTAGTCTGGCCATTATGCAAATAAGTGTGGGCTTCCCCTAAAAATAAAACTGCCAAATGATCCTCATGTATCCCCCTTAGGGGTACACCCAAAGGAATCAAAATCAGGATACACTACAGAACATTCACATCCATGTACAATTCAGCACTATTCATGATAGGCAAATCATAGAATTCCCTTGAACTTGAGATTTTTCTGCTTTCACCTCGAGAGTCCCGGACTTATAGATGCTTGCTTAAAGATCTGCCTTAAGAACAAACAATATAAGTAGAATATTAAAAGCCTGCTTACTCCAAATTAATTTTCCATGTTTTATTGTTGCAATCTTAGCCTTATCACATATGATTAAGTGTATGTTGAATGACATACTAAATTTTCTAAACCTCAAACTTCATGTTTTTAAAGTTATTAATACATATATGTATCAGCATTATCCTGTGTCCAATTCTGCCTACTCCACAACACTGAATAAAGGGCAAGTGAATAAATAAATTGACTCCAACTCCTTACCTTCTGTAAATGAAGGTGACATGATCCACATGAATACAACTCAGTGGATGGGTGCAAGCATTACAACGTAGCCTAGCAACCTAGAAGGGGTTGTAATACTCATAGCTTAATTAATGACCAAGAGTAAATGGGAGAAGGAAAAGACATGCGAATTAATTCTGCCATCCTACATTTCCATGAATTGCTGAAGGGCACTGTTTTTCCCAAAAAATAAGACTCAGGGAGAGAATTGCCAGTTAGCCAATAGACTCATTTGGGTACCTTCTCAAGACTAATCATGAGGCAGTGCCAGCTTGGGAATGCATCACTTCTAACTTCCTGCCCTGATGTGGGTTTCCTCTCGGTATGCTGTGAATATGTTCTATTACCATTGGTTAATAAAGAATCTCTTTTGGGTCTATGGCCATGCAGAATAGAGCAAGGTGGGAATTCCAAGTAGAGATAGAAGAAAAAAGAAGACAGAGTCAGGGAGACACCATGTAGCTGCCGAAGGAGAAAGACAGCCTTGTGGTAAAACAGATAAATAGAAATGGGTTAATTCAAGACATAATAGTTAACCAGGAATATGTCTAAGTCATTGACCAAGCAGTGTTGTAGTTAATATTGTTTCTATGTGATTATTTCGGGTCTGGGCAGCTGGGAAACGAACAAGCCATCTCTGCCTACACTGCCCTACTTCCATCTCTCTCATAAGTGCCATTATTGCACCTCCCAGGAAAATGATCAGTATTTATCTCTTGTTTTAAGTTTTTTTCTCTAAGTACTTGGGAATAGAATAACATTAGTAAATGGTGGGGGGGGGTACAAACCCACTGCTATGATTTTTCTCTTCCCACTCCCATTGCCTATCCTTGGTTCATCCAGGTCTCTCTTGTCTTGCTCTTCCTGTGCATGAAGAATAATGACTATCTTGGCAACTCACTCAGGTAATTGGAACCTCATTTTCTAAACTCTACTGATCAACTAAGAACTCATGAGAAAGTAGCTTGACAAAAATAATCAAGCATCAAAGCTAAGACTCTAAACAGAACCTGTCTACCCAAAAGGCAGGTCTTACCTTAAACAAAATGGTGTTTTATCCCAGTCTGTTGCCAATCATCGGTGACTTGGGTCCAGTTCCTATGCTCACAGGCCATCTTGGTCAAGAGAAAAAAATTCTCCTAGGTACAATGGCCAAGGGAAAAAGATACTTGAATGAGGAAGACCAGAAAGGCTTTCCTGAGGATGGCCCTTGCACAAATCATAGAGAAACATCTAATAATGGTGCAAGTATTGTAATAAACTGACCAGGTGAATGCAAAAGGTAGGACATCCCAGAAAGTGAGGATACTGGTCAGTGCTCAGAAGAGTCCACATGCTTGCTCCACAGTACAGAATAAAAGGTTGTGGACATCCAAATTAGAAGTACAGATCCAACCAGTGGACGAACGAGGGAAGAAAAGACTCCTCAAAGATGCCTCAAAGCAAAGCATTATTCTGAGGTTAGATGTGCCTCCATCACTCAGCTGTGCACTATGGTTATACCAAGTGCTGGACACTAAAGAGTCAAAAGACCTCCTGCCTCTGCTGTGGAATGGAAAGTCCACAGGAAAAAAAATGTTGCATGTGTTTAGTTGTTCCATGCTTAAGGAATAAGCCTCTACAATTTCAAATTTATTCTGTGCCTTGGTAAAGGCTGTGCAGGTTCCATTCTTCATGTCTCCATGAGTACACTGCTAACAGACAACACGTAACTGAAGTGGGCTACTAGATAGCATTTACCCCAAATTAGCATAGATACTATAAACACAGGGAGAGGTGTGAGTGGGGATGGGTTATCTATTAACTGGCCATTGGCTCCAGGAACTGAGGTCTGAGGTACTGGAAATCTATTCTGCTTTCAGCTAGTTCACATGTCCTTTCACCCAGCAAGCTATATTGGGTTCAGTGGGGAAAACCTTGTCTCCATCTTATTCCCAATCTTGTTCTAGCATAACTTTCCAGGTACAAGAAGAATTATCTGTTAGGTGACATTCATTTTCTAAGGAATAGGGACATGGAAATAAATCAGAGTTTACCACAGTGGCTGAAATAGGCCTTTATTGGCATCACTCTCTAGCAGAGAAAAGACTCTATCAAAGCTAGTTTGGGGTATCTATATCTATCTATCTATCTATCTATCTATCTATCTATCTATCTATCTAT